>OVAQ01000357.1:0-35749 GCA_900406345.1 Erysimum cheiri | reverse complement strand
ATATGGGGTCTAGTTTTGCATTCAACACCACCAAATGGTCTTGGAAAAGCAATTGCCCCTAAACTAATTTGGTCTATATAGTTTTCGAAATGTTATGTCATAAACAACATCTCGTGATCGTTCAGCTTGTGAAGTTGTGATATTGTGTATGAAGGAAACAAAATGATGGATGATGGTTTGAATCGTCGTCCATGGGTGCAAATGAGTTTCGTTTCTTCCCAAAAGATGGCCTGTTCTAATTGCACGTCATCTGTTTCTCCCTGCGACGTGTTGGATGATGTAATGGGAACTCTGTTTCTTGCTAAAACTGCATATTTAGATTCTTGAATTCATATCTTAGATTTCTTCCTAAATGAGAAAGTTCAACATATCCGAAATTAAAAGCAATTGTTACTGAATACTAATAATATATACACAGCTTGCAAGGAGATCGATGGTAAGATAGAAAGAGGACGAAAATGAATTGTCCTAGCTCTCATAAACTTTATCAAAAGATAAAACATTCGTAGTGTTAATTCATCAAGTATGTTGTATCACCGTGAACCACCGGCTTGCAAAGAATCTTTCAGAGACGTGACGGCGCCTTCGTAGTATAAAAAAAAATCCGTGAACCAGAACTCCTTATCGTCTACCAAAATTACCTCTATGTACTTCTCTCCAGGATTGACTCTGCTTGTTATGGGATTCACTGCTTTAAGTTGAAGTAATGGGATAGCTACCTATTTAAGAATTAGTAGACACATAGTGTTCATTAATGATATTGCAATGGATAAACAGTTTAAATTGATGCTATCGTATCGGATGGTTTTGAGGAAACAAGACATTGAAGCCTATCGTCTTATTACTCTCACAAAGAGTCCATGGGTTTATGATTCCAGGTTTTTCAGCTCCTTAGTATCACAATGAGACATTGTCTTAAGAATCGACTAGATAACCATCCAACA
This sequence comes from Erysimum cheiri, assembly GCA_900406345.1. Classification (NCBI taxonomy): domain Eukaryota; kingdom Viridiplantae; phylum Streptophyta; class Magnoliopsida; order Brassicales; family Brassicaceae; genus Erysimum; species Erysimum cheiri. Next base: position 34,805 of record OVAQ01000357.1, on the reverse strand, counting down.
AATTTCGAACAATTAAGAACCACAAAGGTTATAATTCTAAAATGCAAGATTTATGACATTACCTTGTAATAGCTCCATTCGGTTTGACCATCTTGTTCATACGAGAGAGGGTTATCACTACAGTAAGCAAGTTTGACAGTGGATATATGTAGAACTCCCATAACTGGGCCAGCTGATGTTGACAAGGAACATGCAAAAGACTTAAGCAATTTTTCTTTGCGAATTGAACTTTCTCAAAGCTTTGTCGGAAGATCTTCTCATAGGAAGATTCTCTTGCTCTCCTTTCTGATAAAATTATGGCTTCCACTTCCTTGACATTCTTGATGAGCTTGACGAGGAAAGCCGCTTCCGAACTAAAATAAGAATGAGAGAGAAGAAAAAATCAACCCGCCCCATCGTGATATTGATGATATTGTCAAACAAAGACTGAGTCGTGAGAAAGTGACCGTAGTCCCGCCAATACCAACCCCATCTTTGTGGGAATAGACTCTAAAGCGTCTTCCCATTGCGACATTCTTGGTCTCCTACGGCGTCCTTCTCCGTACAAAGCAACGCCGAACTCTTTCTTTTGCCCTTTCACGTCCTCTGGATTCACTTTGAAGAAGACTGGTATGACTCTGAGCGTTCCTTTCTCCACGTTCTTCATAATTTCCACCAGCTCGTCCAAGCACCACTCTGACTCTGCGTACAGCTTCGAGAAGAACACCAGAGCGATTTGCGACTGCCTAATCCTCTCGAAAAGAACCGAAAGATCCGCGCCCCGGGGCTCGTCAGAGTCGATATAGTAGTTGATATTATTCTCGTCCAAGGCGCTCGTCAAAAAGCTGATGAAGCCGTCGCGAAGATCCGCTCCTCGGAAATTGATGAACACTTGAGGCCGCCACGAAGAGAGTAGTTCTTCCGTAGAAGCAGAAGCCTTGGTGCTGGTGGTAGCCATCGGAGAGTTTTGATCGGTCAACGTTGATAAGCTTATTACTAAATGCTTATACTACTCACCAACCACCAACCAATTTCATTTGTGTATTAAAATCAGACCATGGTTAGAGTATCAACTATATATGGTGAGACTTAAATAATGAGTCAACTATGGTAGATTTAGACTCCCGATTTAGAACGCTAATTATTTTCAAATATAAATAATTCCAACTACCTAAGATACATCTCCCTTCAGAAGCTTTGGTAGAGGTGTATCTTAGATACATTCTCGGACTTAAAAAGTGCTTGTATTTGAATTGAAGATCATCTTTACTGGGATGTCCTAATCCTGATGCGCTCAAAGAAGACATATACAACAACACCTTGTGATCGTTAAGCTTGTGAAGTTGTGATATTTTGTATGAAGGAAAATAAAGAAATGGTTAACCTCCATTTCATCTACCAAAGAATGTTGTGTATCGTGACACTTTCAAAAGTAGCAACCTACTCTGTTTTTAGTACGGGGAAACGAGAAACAAACTGTTGTACAATGAATGACATCAACGATCAGCGTAGTCTTTCAAAATTTTGTTACAAGAAGAAAAGTTGATAAAAAGAAATCTATCTAGCTCTTTGTGGAGCTACAGCTTGCCTCACCACTGACTTTATGATCTCGCATTGTAGTTGCACCACAATTAGCAGTCATAATTTTAGAATCCTTCTTATTCTTATCAAGTGGCTCAACTTCAACTTGTTCGACGTCATCTCTCCTTGAGCTTGCCTCCCAAGAACCAGTTTCATAAACTAAACTAAAACCGCACTTCAATACCTGACAATTCTTAACCTCACCAATATCATCTGTCACTTGAAATTTAATAGAAGCCTTAGTAGGAACACACCCGTTATTACCATCTTCTTCTTGACATTTCTTGATATTCAACCAATTGGTGTAGCCAATGAACACATGATTAGATTTGATCGTGCGTTGCTCATCGCCTGTCTCCGCTAAACCTCCAACAGGGGAATTAAAGTAGCTAGAGGATGACCTAACATTGTTGAAGTCACATATGCATTTCACTTGGAGGTTGTTGTTTCGGATTTTTTGTTCTTCAAACGAGACAATAGCGCATAGAGCTATCCCAACAAAACCATTTTCACTCCAATGTTGAGGCAGTTCAGGCTCTAACTCTGCTCCAGAAGCTTTGTGACTAAACCAAACAGGAACTTCACTTCCAGGAAAGCAAGTGGCAACCAAAGCTTCAAAAGAAAGACCCTGCAAAGCAAACCGAATAGAGTTACAGAATTTTAAACTTGGGACTCGCAAAATAGACTGACCTCCCAAACCTTGAGAAACTATGGACCATATAAAAAATAAAGGGTAAAGCTCTAACAAAAGAAATACCTTATTGTGGCGATTCAATGTTCTTGAGAGGAGCCGGCCCTTATTGTGACCATAGCATGTGATTTCATTCTTCGCAGCGTGCTCTAGTTTTTCACAGTTAGTGAAAATGAATGAGGAGGGCACTTGCTCTGTTGCCAAAGGACGTGCTAGCGGACTCGCTACTGTTTTAAGTGAGATACAATCATGCGCATCTAAGCATTGCAGATTTGGTGGCAACATCGAAATAGATTGGAGTTTCTCGCAATACTTCAAGTCGATCCATTTCAAATGATAAAGATCACTAATACTAGATTGCAGGCTGGTGATCCATTTATTTTTGCTTAAGCATAGCCGTCGCAACAAGGATAGGCCACTCGTACGGGGTGACCGTAATATCTTTGGCACGTCTCTGATTTTCGTCCTATCGAGCAGTAAAATCTGAAGATTTTCCATGTTCTCCTTAATTTCAGGAAATTTACTAAGCCTTGAACAACCAGAGAGTATTAGTTCTTCAAGAGCCTTCAGCTTGTCGAGACAATCCGGAAGACTTTCCAGCCTTTCACAGTCTTTAAGATTCAATACGACAAGTCTTTGGAGCTTCTCGATAGTCTCGGGTAGGCCCGTGATTTCTGTGCCATCTAAATATAGATATTCAAGATTTTTAGATTTCACCTGAAAGTCTTCAAAGCTTGAGCAGCCACTGAGGATGAGAGTCTTAAGACAGTCTAAATTCTCCATCTCTGGAAGAGACGAGAGACTTGTGCATCCTCTGAGATTCAAGAAAGCAAGACTCTTCATATTTTCCAAAAGATCAAGACTCTTCATATTTTCCGCATCTTTTGGAATATTAACAAGACCAGTGCAACCTTCAAGATTTAATCTCTCAAGAGATTCAGCATTCCCCAAAGCTGACAGGTCGGTCAACTCTGGCGAGTGACTTAAATCAACCCTCTTCAAATATGGCGTATCCTGTGATGACAAGCACTCAGAAAAAAAACCACCAATCAGCAAAACTTTATAGGTTAGTTTAGCCATTTAATCAAATCAAGGAGTCAACAAGAAGACACACCTTCACATCATCCCAAACACGTTCCATCCTACTGTATGGCAGCCTGAGGTCAACAAGATTCTCCGGGTTGAACTTTGATGGAAGTTCCTTCGATGGAAATTTCAGCCAGTGGAGATATCGAATCTTTTCCCAACACGAATCAAGTTCATCGGGCAAGTTTACTTTGCAGTCAACAGCGTTAACAACTTTACATTGCCGAGGACAGCTAGAGTCGAAGATTTTTAGATATCGCAGGTTCGGCATCAAGGTCATCTTGTTTGTGGCTATGGCTATTTCTTCTCTTAATTTCGACACGTCGAGTAGGATACCTCTCACGGTAATATCTTCTTTTTCCTGTTAACATGTTAAAAAACCACAATAAGTTATGAAAACATATAACAAATTGTCTATATCAACTTCAAGAATGTTAATTGATTATTTCTATAATGATTGATGTCATGGAAAGATAGATTGATGATTCTTACCTCTTCGTTGACCAGAGCTTTAATTACTGTATCATGATCCCACAGCCTGCTCTTTTCCATATTGTCTTTTTTAGATGCCAATAAACCAAGTTCCTTGCCCAATGAACATAGTATCTCAGGCATCTTGATTTGTCCAGCAGAGACACTTATCATGAACTTGTGGGCGAGATCTCCAATAATTCTCGCAGCTTCACCAGACTCATGAGAGTCTTCGGGAGCCAGTAAACTTGTTAAACAATCCTCATCTTCTGAATTGAAGAAACAAGCTATGTCAAGAAACGCATCTTTTTGTTGATCAGTCAGTTTGTCATAACTGATTTTTAACTTTCTTTTGGTATTCTCATTGCAACAATGTGACAACGTTTCTATTCTTGTTTCCCAGTGAGCCTCGTTTTTACCACAAAGCTCCTTCCCAAATTCCACGAGGGCCAGTGGATTGCCTCCAGCATAATCCACAAACGTTTTGGACATCTTAATGATGTCCTGCGTGGGAGTATAGTCTTGGTTATGGAAGGCATGATAGTGAAAGAGTTGCAATGCTTCCTTGTCGTTCAATCCGGGGACCACATAAGTATCGTGAACCACTCTTCCTATCCATGACTTGTCGCGCGTTGTAATGACAATCTTGCTTCCCTCCTTAATCCGGTGGAGATCGCTGAGTAGACACTGTATTTGTGCCTTTTCGCTCACATCATCCAGAAAGATGAAACTTTTGTTTTGGAAGATTTTAGGATCATCATCCAAGAGTTGTTTAGTAAGCCAATCTGATGACTTTTCCGGATTCTTTGAACTCTCATGACTTTCTGAATTCTCTGACCTTTCTGCATTCTCTGACCTTTCCGGATTCTTTGAACTCTCATCATGAATATCAAGAAGAATCTTTTGAACAGCAAACTTCTTTTTCCACTTATCGAAATGCTTTTGTGCAAGAATGGTTTTACCAATCCCGGCCATCCCAACAATTCCAAAAACTTGAGTAACCGCAGGATCAAAGCTAAACCTCTCTTCCAATTGCTCAAGTCGTTGCTCGTAATGGGGAAGAGATGCTGTACCTCTAAGTTGTCTAGGTACAGAGGAAGAGGAACATTCTCTTCCTCTCCTTTCTGATATAATTATGGCTTCCACTTCCTTGACATTCTTGAGGAGCTTGTCGAGGAAAGCCGCTTCAGAACTGAAATACGAATGAGAGAAAAGAAAAATCAATGGAACCGTTGGATTAGGAGATAATAATATGGTCATACAAAGACTTGAGTCGTGAGACGTGACCTTTGTCCCTCCGCCAATACCAACCCCATCTTTGTGGGAATAGACTCTAAAGCGTCTTCCCATTGCGGCATTTTTGGTCTCCTACGGCGACCTTCTCCATATAAAGCAACGCCGAACTCTTTCTTTTGCCCTTTCACGTCCTCTGGCTTCACTTTGAAGAAGACTGGTATGACTCTGAGTGTTCCTTTCTCCATGTTCTTCATAATTTCCACCAGCTCGTCCAAGCACCACTCTGACTCTGCGTACCGATTCGAGAAGAACACCAGTGCGATTTGCGACTGCCTGATCCTGTCAAAAAGAACCGTAAGATCTGCGCCCCGGGGCTCGTCAGCGTCGATATAGTAGTTGATTTTATTGTTGTCGAAGGCAGTCGTCAGAAAGCTGATGAAGCCGTCACGAAGATCCGCTCCTCGGAAATTGATGAACACTTGAGGCCGCCACGGAGAGAGTACTTCTTCCGTAGAAGCCGAACCCGTGGTGCTGGCGGTGATCGCCATCGGAGAGTTTTGATCGGTCAACGTTGATAAGCTCATACTAAAATGCTTACTACTCACCAATCACCAACCATTGTATTAAAATAAGACCATGGTTAGATCTATCAACTATGGTGAGACTTAAATAATGACTCAACTACGGTTAGATTTAGACTCGTATAAAAATGAAAATGAATATTATAACATAACTTAAGTGTCCATGATCGGTACGGTTGACCACTTCAAGTATCCTTGTTTGCTCTACTGTAAGCTGCTGCGTTAACCTCGTTAGTGTCTCTTTCAATGCTATGTCCACCCAAACACAGAATATAGAGCATTACCACATATTAAATGTCCAAAAATGTTGTAATCCAAATTAACACATGTTTTGCTTAACAGTGCCTAGTAGAAAAATATTCAAAGAGCAATCTAAACCATGACATGAGATATGTTGACACACAAAACTAACAGTTCATGGAAAGAACTTCCTCTCCAAAAAAGGGAAAAGAAACAAAAAGATTAATGTTATGATTCGTTCTTTTCTTTTGAAAAGATACCAAATTTATGTGGTTAAAGCAAAGTTTGTAGAGTAGATTTGGAAAAAAAATCTATTGGACGTCCATTCATTCGGCCAGAATGGCAAAATCGTAAACAACTACACAGAAAGTGGTAAAATATTCTACTTTCAAAACAGTAAAAAGTGTGCTACTTTTCAAAAGTGTGTTTGTCCAAACCAAAAAGTTATAAAGTGCAATCCCTGCAAATACCTTCTCTTTTCTTCTCCCCTTTAAACATAAATAAAACTGCCGCCACCACGTCAGTGGCTAACGTGATTGATGATTACTGTAACCGGTTCAATGGCTAACGTATCTGTTGAAAATTCAACTGTTATTAGTATGAGAAACAAAAATAAAAGCAGTGAGTTTTGCAAAACAAAGTTGAACCAAATAACAACAAAATTATAATCCCTCCCAGACTTTCTTGAACTCTGAAGATTCTCTTCACTTTCTCATATGCCGGGTGAGATTCAGTAGCTCAAGATCCAACTGCCAAGAAAGGACGTGCACATTTAGGATTCTCTGCATTCCCTTACTAACAGTTGTCTCGTCAAAAGTTTTGTGTTTTGCTTCACCTATAGGATGTTCTCAACCCTCTATTGGAGTTACAAACTCTTTATATCTGGACATATATTTCCCCTTTCTTCGGGTGCATATAACAAACTAAAGCCACACTTCACCACCTTGCAACCTTCGATCTCTTCCATACCATCTGTCACTTTAAACTCGATAAAAGTTTCGGTACAAACACATTCCTTGTCGTCGCTTATGTTGTCGATATCCAACCTACTTGTAAAACCAATAAAGACATGGGACGACACAAGCTTCCGTGGCGTGTTACTTGGTTCGCTCCAACCTCCAACAGTGCAGCTAAAGCGGTTACTAGACCCGTCTTCATTCTTGAACTCACAATTACATTTCAATAAGACACGTTTCCTCAGGTTGGGGTAACCATCAAATTCAATAACAGCGCATAGACCAATCCCAGTAAACTTGTTGTCATACCAGTGTGCAAGCAGCTTTGGCTTTAATACAGATCCAGAGGCTTGGTGACTGAACCACAACGGTACTTCCCATCCAGGAAAACAAGTTCCAATCAAAGCTTCCGAAACTAAACCCTGCAAAAGAGATTACCAAAACAAGATCAGATACCACAGATGCAGCAAGGAAGACTAAAAATTAATAAAGAGAAATAGACATACCCCATTGTATTGTGTGAGTTCATCTCGCACTAACTGGCTTCTCCACCGAGTATAGGATATGATATTATCCTTTGCTTCTTTATCCAACTTGTTGCAGTTGGAAAAATTGAATGTGGCATGGATCTGATCAGACAACACCGAAAAGGCAACAGGATTTGTAACTGTTTGCAGTGAATCACAGCCATGTGCATCAAAGTACTGAAGTCTTGGTGGAAGCATCGGAACAGATGTCAGCTTCTTGCAATGCTTCACGTCGAGCCATTTCAGATTATAAAGTTTCCCAATGTCAGGTTGCAGGCTGACAAAATCATTTCCACTCAAACATAGACGTCGCAGTGAGGATAATGGCCATTCTCTCACGCTGCAATGTGATCCTAGAGGTTGTAAGATTATATCTGCAGAAGCTGGACCTTCGGACCCAGTGAAGCATGAGATGCTAGGCATCTCTTTTGCTCCTGTCCCATCCGAAAGTAAAATCTGGAGATGTTTTAAGCTATTCCCGACATCCGGAAAATTCTTAAGCCTTGAACAACCAGAGAGTATAAGCTTGTCAAGAGCTTTCAGGTTGCCTAGACAATTGGGAAGACACGCCAACATTTTGCAGTTTTTCAAATTCAACACGACCAGTCTCCGGAGTTTCTCTATAGCTGGAGGAAGTCCTTTGATTGCTGTGCCATCCAAATGTAGAAATTCTAGACTTTCTGAAATAAGCTGAAATTCCTCTAGGTTTGAGCAATCACTGAGGATGAGTGTTTTCAGAGAGATTAAATTCATCTCTGGAAGAGACCAAAGACGTATGCATCCCCTAAGATTCAGAAAAACAAGAGACTTCATATTTTGAATCTCCACCGGCAACTCATCCAAACTCGTGCAGCCTTCTAGATTTAGTCTTTGCAGATTTTCAGCCTTTGACAATGCTGACAAGTCGAGCAACTCACTCGAGTGGCTTAGATCTACCCACTTCAACCGTGGTGTATCCTATCAAAATTCAACCAGTGATAAAAAAAAAATACTTAAGCCATATAATGAAAACATATATGCAAAAAGATGGCACACTAAGACACACCTTTTCGCCTTCCCAAACACGTGTAATCTTACTGTATGGCAGCCTGAGGTCAACAAGATTCTCCGGTATGAAGTCTGGTGGAAGCTCCTCCAATGGGAATTTCACCCAATGAAGATATCGAAGCTCTCCTAAGGGAAATTCAAGCCCGTCCGGGAAGATTAATTGGCACTCAGCTTTACATTGCCGAGGACAACAAGAATCATATATTTTCATGTATCGAAGATTCTGCATATCAATGAAGGTTGAAGCTTCGAAGCACATCTCCTTCAACTTTGACGTGTCTAAGAAAATACCTCTTACATTATTCGCATTCGCACCCTGTTAACAAGTCAAAAGAGAACATGTCAGCAAAGCGTACACGGCGTCTTAGTGTAACTGAAAATTTATAGTTTAACAAGAAACCTCGTCTATATTTAGTTTTTCCATTTTCTAAGTTACTATGGTTCTTTCCCGTTTTTAGATTACATAGTGGAAAAAGACTTCACGATCCATCTTAAGAATTTACAGATGTTGATTTATCTCACTGGTCAGGTTTCAGACAGGGTAACAATTTTTTCCTTATTTCCTATAAAAGATTATCTGCAAATTAGTTTTAGAAAACCCAGGGAAACATGATTGGATACTCTCTTTCACAGAGAAAAAGATAAACTTACTGTTTCCGTTAGCACGTTGATGATCTCTTGGTAGTTGCACAGCCTAAGCCACTTAGGAGAACCTAGGTCCTTAGAGAACGTATATAGTGGAACATTCATCTCTACTCGGCCGTCAGCAATTGTTATCAGGAACTTGTTGACAAGATCTTTAACTTCACTCGAGTCAGGATCTCCGGAATCTAGTAAACTCCTAACAAAGTACTCATCCTCTGATTGAAAAAAGCACGCTATGTCGAGAAGCACATCTTTCTGCGTCTCACTAAGTTTAAGCTGATCAGTATAGAATTTCCAGACATCTTGGAACATCATATTGGATTGTTTTGTCATCATTTCCAATTTAGATGCCCAGTGAACCTCATCTTTCCCATAAAGTTCCCTACCTAATAATCTGAGAGTCAATGGGTGTCCTTGAGCATAATCCACAAACATTTTAGAGAGCGTCACTAAGTTACTGGTGGAATTATAGTTTTGACCACGGAGGGCATGATAACTAAAGAGTTGAAAGGCCTCTCTATCGTTCAATTTCGGGACCACATAAGTATCATCAGCAAATCCCTCAAGCAATGACTTATCAGACGTTGTTATAATAATTTTGCTTCCCTTCTTAATCCAGTCAAGTTTACCGAGGAGAAACTCTAACTGTTTCTTGTCACTCACGTCATCGAGAATAGCAAAAATCTTGGCCTTGAGCAGTTCATCTTTTACAGATCCATGTGTTGTCTCATCACCTATTTCTGGAACCTTTCCCTTGAGTAAAAGTTCCAGGAGTCTCTTTCGCAGCCACAATAGCCCATATTCCTCTGACTTCTTATGGATATCTAGAAAAGGAACGCAACATAAAAACTTGCGTTTCCACTTTTTGTGCAGCATCACTGCTAGAGTAGTTTTACCAATACCAGGCATCCCAACAACTCCAATAATTTGAGTATCATTGCCGTCAAACTCTAACTTCTTCTCCAATTGCTCCATACGTTGCTCTATTCCAAACAGAGACGGTTTTTCTCCTTCTAGCTCCCTAATAATCTTTAGGACTTCCTTGACGATGTGAGTGACGATCTCGCTCTCAGAACTGCCGTAACCATTAAGAAAAACACGGATAAGAGATAACAAACATATAAGCCCGAAGAATCTAGTAAGTTCAGCAACAATCAATTCAAGCTAGAAATAAATTATTAAATTGCAATTACGTGTGCTTGTTCAAGCAGAAGCCCAACTTGTTCGTCATAGACTTCAAAGCTTCATTCCATTTAATATTGATATGGTGATCCTGATTCACATGGCACAATCTCCTAAAGTTATCACCGAATACTCCTGTCAGATTTCTAACCTGCGATGGCTCCACCTTGTAGAAGATTGGAATGGCTACAAGTTTGCCTTCATCCATGAGCTCTGTAATCTTCACCAGCTCATTTAAGCACCAAGCCGATTCTGTGTACCTGCTAGAGAGGATTACGAGTGCGATCTTAAACTCCTCAATTCTCTTGAAAAGGTTAACAAAACTTTCACCCCTCAACTCATTTTCCTCTTTGTAGATGTCGACTCCCTTCCTTTTTAAGGCCTCCATTACGTAGGCGACAAAACCATGGCGTAGCTCCGTTCCTCGAAAATTGATGTACACTCCACAATTTTGGTCTTCTGTATCCTGTAGCTCAGGGGTTGCATCAGCGTTTGTTTCACTGAGGAAATCATCATCCTTTCTCAAATTCAGATCATCGTCCTTTCTTAACTGAGCTTTATCAGCTTCCCTTGGAAGACAGCTCAGAGCCATATGGACATGCTTGACAATGTTATTGACAAGCGCCGGTTCATTACTGCAAAAAATGAATGTAAGAAAAAAATTGAGACTCCCAGATCGAGTAAGGCCTAAGCAATTGTAGCCGCACACTCAATTGAAGCCATTTGTAACTAAAGAAGGTTCCATTACTTGTAATAATTGATTACTACATGAACATATAATTGAGCTCTTCGAATTCAGTAAAACTTGAGGAGGATAGAATCCATACCTGTTCTCTTTATACACGAAACCAATCTTTTTCGTAAAGAATTCCAAAGCTTCCTCCCATTGCTTGAGCTTGTCAAACTCAGTATGCTTCCCGAGTTTCCGCAAGTTATCTCCGAATTCTCCGTCAAGCCTTTTCACTTCCGATGGACTCAACTTGTAGAAAATGGGAATCGCCATGAGTTTGTTTTGCTCAACTCGTTCTTTGATCTTCACAAGCTCGTCTAAGCACCAAGCCGATTCTGTGTACCTCCTAGAGAAGATTACGAGTGCGATCTTTTGCTCCTCGATCCTCTTGAAAATGTCAGTAAGATTCTTCCCCTCATTTTCCTTCTCGAAGACGTCGAATCCGTTCCTTTTTAAGGCCTCCTTGACGTAGGCGACAAAATTATGGCGCAGCTCGGCTCCCCGAAAATTGATGAACACTCCACAATTTTGGTCGTAGGTTACCCCGGTAGAGCTTTCGCTTACATTTTCTTGCTTCTTTTCTTCTGTATCCTGTAGCTCAGGGGTTGCATCAGATTTTGTTTCACTGAGGACATCATCATCCTTTCTCAAATTCAGATCATCATCCTTTCTTAATTCAGCGCCATCAGCTTCCTTTGGAAGACAGCTCAGGGCCTCATGGACATGCTTGACAATGTCATTGAGAAACGCGGGTTCACTTCTGCAAAAAAATGAATGTAAGAAAAAGATTGAGATTCCCTGATCGACTAAGGCCTAAGCAATGGTAGCAGTGTCAGAGATTCAAGTTTTTCTTTTTTGTGCCAGAGATTTAAGTTAATCAACGGTTATTCATTAACCATCACAACTATTGAACAAACGGTTATTACATTATAAAAACAATTGCAAACGTATGCCACAGCCATTGGGCATTAACAAAATCTGTTTCTTTACATCAAAACGAGATAGAGATATAGAGAAAGGAGAGATTCACAAGACCCAAAGATTGAGAGAATCTTTGGAATCTTTGGTGATAAACACATAAACAAAACAAAAAACCTCTATTTGTTTCTCTTGTATCTTAGCCTAGAACAAGAGAAAACTTTGATTGTCATATCCTAGAAGGGATTATGTGTAACCAAGACTTAAAGAAGGGTCGAAACACTCTTTAAGAAAAATGTTTTCGAGTACGATTACGATCCTGGAGATACAACAAGCCGCACACTCAATTGAAGCCATTTGTAACTAAAGAAGGTTCCATTACTTGTAATAATTGATTGCTAATATGATTGAGCTCTCTTGTTCTTTGTATAATTGACAACACTCTATAGCTCTTCGAATTCAGTAAAACTTGAGGAGGGTAGAATCCATACCTGTTCTCGTCAAACACGAAACCCATCTTTTGCGTAAAGAATTTCAAAGCTTCCTTCCATTGCTTGAGCTTGTCGACCTTAGAATGCTCACTGAGTTTCATGAAGTTATCTCCGAATTCTCCGTTAAGCCTCTTCACTTCTGATGGACTCAGCTTGTAGAAAATGGGAATCGCCATGAGTTTGTTTTGCTCAACTCCTTCTTTGATCTTCAGAAGCTCGTCTAAGCACCACGCCGATTCTGTGTACCTCCTAGAGAAGATTACGAGTGCGATCTTTTGCTCCTCGATCCTCTTGAAAATGTTAGTAAGATCGATCTTCCCCTCACTTTCCTCTTCAAAGACGTTGATTCCCTTCCTTTCCAAGGCCTCCTTGACGTAGGCGACAAAACCATGGCGCAGCTCAGCTCCCCGAAAATTGATGAACACTCCAGGATTTTGTTCGTAAGTTGTTACCCTGGTAGAGCTTTCGCTTACATTTTCTTGCTTCTTTTCTTCTGTATCATGTAGCTCAGGGGTTGCATCAGTGTTTGTTTCACTAAGTAAATCATCATCCTTTCTCATATTCAGATCATCGTCCTTTCTTAACTGAGCGCTATCAGCTTCCCTTGGAAGACAGCTCAGAGCCATATGGACATGCTTGACAATGTTACTGACAATCGCGGGTTCATTACTGCAAAAAATGAATGTAAGAAATAAATTGAGACTGTAGCCGCACACTCAATTGAAGCCATTTGTAACTAAAAAACAGGTTCCATTACTTGCTACATGAACATATGATTGAGCTCTCTTGTTCTTTGTTTAATTGACAACACTCTCTACAGCTCTTCGAATTCAGTAAAACTTGAGGATGGTAGAATCCATACCTTTTGTCATTAAACACGAAACCAATCTTAAGCGTAAAGAATTCCAAAGCTTCCTTCCATTGCTTGAGCTTGTCAAAATCAGAACGCTTCCCTAGTTCCCACAAATTATCTCCGAATTCTCCGTTAAGCCTCTTCACTTCCGATGGACTCAGCTTGTAGAAAATAGGAATCGCCATGAGTTTCTTTTGCTCAACTCGTTCTTTGATCTTCACAAGCTCGTCCAAGCACCAAGACGATTCAGTGTACCCTTTCGAGAAGATTACAAGCGCTATCGTCGACTCTTCGATCCCCTTGAAGATACGGTCAGAAGCATACTCTCCACTATTCAGAATGTCTACATAGACGTTGACTCCTCCCCTAATCAAAGCCATCTCGAGGTGAGCGATAAAGCTCTGGCGCAGCTCGGCTCCTCGAAAATTGAGGTACACTTGTGGTGACTGTATCTGAGATTTTTCGTAGTCCGCCATGGAAAGATTTCTCTCTAAGGATTTTGTTTACAGAGACGAATTCGAAAATTTGGGGGAATGAGTTTCGGAGAACACAAGGTTCCATCTTCGTCAACGCTTAGTAACACCACTATTCAATTTTTTATTTGTTTAATTACTCCACAGATTCCCAGATCTAGTGATGCTAGCATGTCATTGGTTAAAACTTAAAAGGGTTTTATTTTTGATCCAAATGAATGGGCCTTCACATGACCCATTATCGGCCCACTACTAACTGTAGTATCGGACTTTGTGTTTGAGAATCAACCGCCACGGAAATTGTATTGAGGAAAAGAAAGCAAAAATGGCGACTTGGATAACGTTACAACCTCCAAATTCATCTTATTTACGGTTTATGCCATCATCATCATCACCGTCGCCGGCTTCATCCACGTCGCGTCGAAGTCACCGTTATCCCCTTAAGCCATTTCGATGCGTTCCACTTCAGCAACAAGAACTCCAGCTCGAGCAGTCACAGGTACCAAACAAATGTCGATGAAACTGAAATCGAATTGTCTGGAATTTGAAAAGTGATTGATGATTTTCATGAAGGGAAACGATGGAGCTGTGATTTTGTGTGAGGATTGTAACGGGAAAGGATGGTTGCTTTGCGATTTCTGTAAAGGTCAGAAAACAAATGTGAAATCTGAGAAAAATCGAATCTATCGACGATGTCCATCTTGTAAAGCTGTAAGTATTCGTAATTTTGAGTACGTCAAACAATTGCTAAGTAATTAACAAATGTTGTGATTTTCCCAAATGTTATGTATGAGTGAAGCTATCTGAATTTGGAAACTTGAATAATGTGATTACAGGTGGGATTTGTGTTGTGTAGAAAGTGTAAAGTGTTCAAATGTGTCACATTTCCGAATTCAGAAGACGGCGATGAACTTATGTTTTAAGCTTCTTGTGGTATCAAACACTCTTCGTCTACAAGGATTCATTTGAGTTTCAGGTTTCTTTCTTTTTCCTATTGTTATATATAACTGTTGTCTTTACTTTGCCAAGCTTGAGTATCCAATTTAGCCATATGTATAATAAGCACATTGTAACATTAATCAGATTAGTGATTGCATTGGCTTCTTTACTGGTATCTGTGTTCATGTGTGAAGCTGACTTTCGAACCTTTCCTTGTTGATTTTTTGTCTGCAATGTGTCTCTGTAGATTATTTAAATAGATGCATTGATTGATCCTTAAAAAATGGGATTTGCTTGTCGTTTAGCTTATAACCTCAACATCCATCTTTAAAGCTTAAAACTATGAGTCATGGAATACGTACACTCCAACTGTTTTTATGATTCCAAAGCATATGGTTTGTTCTTGTTAATCTGCTGTCTTTATAGAACCTGCAATTCTCTATCTGCAAGTTTCTTATTCATTATCATCGATATCAGGTTCAGTAGATAAATGCACATGTATTAGGCGATTAGTTTAGATTAGATGGTATTAAATCTCAAGGTACAGATGTCATGTGGCGTTTTCCGTTTTATCAGATCTCTATGTTTATGTTTTGACTTTGACCCTCATTAATCATATGGCAGAGAGAACCAACATGTGAATGATATGAACATCTTTCTCTCCCTTTCTTGAAGATGGTTAAATGAGTCCCTTTGATTTGCCGTACTCTTTCGAGATGAACATATATGCATGTGATTGCAATGATGGAGCTACTTAGTTGACATAAGAATATTCATGTGACTCTGTTATTAGCTTATTATATTACTAAGTATCCTTATTATAGCTTTAGTCTCCATGAGAGAAGCTTAGGATACCGTACTTTTGCCTTTGAATAGTTTAATAACCCACATTCCACTTGGTGATTAAAAGTACAGTTCCGTAATTATAGTTATGCTTACATTATTCTAATTGTTTATAATCTCTGATTACTTTAACATAACTGCAACTGCCATTCACATGGTTGTTCCGGAAAGAACGCAAAGTCGCAAACTGCACAACTAGAAACATGAACCATTCTATTTTTTTTTTCTCTCTCTCTCTCTATCTCTTCTTAGTTCTTCATAGGCATAGCATTTTGGATTCTTGTGAATTTGATTTCTGCTTAGAGTTAGAAGACAAAAATGCAGACGTTTAATCCGTGTGACTCATTCTCCTCTAGTTATATTAGGTTTTATATCTGTTGAGACTATGGATCAAGTTGTATGATATTCCAAACTAATCAAATCTTCTTGCATGGGGAAGGTTGTATCATGAATTTTCTTGCTGGCATGATATGTTTCTATTGACTTGTGTTGCAAATGCAGATGACTAAATACAAAGGATTTAAATCTTTTTGTGTAAAAGTTCATATAGTTTTTGCTTGATTCACTTTATGCAGTATTTGATTTGTTCTTGTACCACGAGGCTACTGCATTTTTCATCAGGAATAGATGGTTAGACCTATTGGCTGGTGGGTTCTTCTGAGAAGTTCCACCAGAGCAGAGAAAGAACAAAGAATCATTTTAAGTTTTCATCAGTCAAGAGGTAATCGCAACTAAAGTCGAAACGTCAAGAGGTAATCGCAACTAAAGTCGAAAACAGAGCAGAGAAAGAATAAAGAATCTCCAGGAACAGAGGCCCTCATAACAGTTTCAATGATCCGTTTGTACATTACATTATTTTAGAAATCTCTCCTCTTACTCAGAAGCACACAAATCCATATTCCTAGGGAAAAAGAGGAATAAGCAGAATGGCTTAAGTCAATACAAGAGGAGAGAGAAGAAGATGCAGAAGCAAGCAATGAACAAAACTATCTGCACATTGGGCTGCTGTGCGGTTGGTGTGAAGGGGTCCGAGGACAATCTGATGGATGCCGGTAACTTGTCTTATCATCTGCTGCTACATTGAACTTACACTCCTGCTTACCTGTTGTTGTCGTCACCAGGTACCCTTCGTTCTTCTCCTCCATTATCTTCAATATGCTCTCAAAAACAGAAACTTCACACGGAATCCTCAAGACACCGGCTTGTTGAAACCCGAACTCTTCTTCTGCCTCACGCAGAAGAATATAGAAAGCTTGATGGCTAAGGTACTCCGTGGGTATTGTGTACCTCTTCTTCTCTACCCCAACCGAGACAGCTAGATACCCTTTAGGCACAGCGGTTGCATCTGTAAACGACAGTGTCCTCTTCAGAAACTTGATGCTCTTGCTTCCTCCACTGCTGCTATTGTTGTCTTCATTGTTGTTGTTGGCTGCTTTCGATGCAATTGCTTGTTTTCGCCATTTCTTGAGGAGCTGTTGAAGCTTAACGATCTCTCTGATCTTGTTTGACTTCTTGGCTTCCATGGCAGAGATAGAAGACAACCAAGACAAGAAATGGGTTTGGTACTATGTTTTGTCTATGTGATGGTTTAGCGTTTGTCTCTTTCTATGTGCGTAGTGATGAGGACGTGGTGGATTTTGAGAGTTGGGGAGGATATATAGAGGTGGTGACCATCGAATTTTGATTTAAGTAATCACAGACTTAGAGGTTTTTTTTTTTTTTTCTTTTAAAATATTGAGCTAATCATATGCTTTGTGGTTGTTTTAATGATCTAAAGTTCTAAACCAACTTGAACTTGTTGACATAAAAGTTAAACGGCATGAACTTATTAGAAGATGATATTAATATAACGTCAAGGTTGTCACCGGCACAGTAGAAATCAAACACGAAGCTGGTTCAAGCGAGAAACACAACTATCTAATATTATGATTTGATTCACTAAGCAGAATTCTTGTGCAACAGTACGTACTCTAGGGCCCTATACTAATTTGTATAATTTTGTCAATATCTTCTTCAACTCTTTGATCAAATCTTAACATTTTGATTTGTTTTATTTTCTATTGAGAATTCGGCCAAAAAAATGTCAAACTTTGCAAAATTTGCCAAACAAACCCAACGTTCTAGTCTAGCCAAATAAACACTAAACTTTTGTTGACTTTCAAATTTAATAACAAACTTTTTATTAACTTGCCAAATTAACACACCGTTTATAAACTTAACAGAATATTTAAACGTCATTAACTAAACGTTTACTGTTGGTATAAACTTGTCTTCAAAACGACGTTGTTTGATTTAACACCAACAGTAAACGTTTAGTTAATGACGTTTAAATATTCTGTTAAGTTTATAAACGGTGTGTTAATTTGGTGTTAATTTGGCAAGTCAATAAAAAGTTTGTTATTAAATTTGAAAGTCAACAAAAGTTGAGTGTTTATTTGGCTAGACCAGAACTTTGGGCTTGTTTTGGCAAATTTGGAAAAGTTTGGCATTTTTTTGGCCGAATTCTCATTTTCTATTAGTTCTCCATTTAATTTAAATCTTCTTCTAATATTTTTTTAGTTGGTCCTCTTTATATAAATGTCAATCTTAAATTTTTATTTTATTTTTGTATTTAATAATTTTAGCATATATTCATATTATAATAGAATGTACAAATTTTAAATTCATATAACATTTAAAGAAAAACAAAAAATTGAAATAAAATCTAACATTAAAAAGATGAAAAGAAGATGAAGATGAAGATGAACATGAACCTGATGATTGTGAAGATGATGGAGGAACCAAATAGACATGAAAACTACTTGGCTCTTCACCATGTGAAAAATTACATTTTTCGCCTTTCTTACAAATTCTTTTCCAGTTGGCATAAAATCTGCAATAGGGAGGAGGATAGAGGGAAAGATTGTAGCCAACTAATCCTTCGTCATAGATGAGAACCGTCCTCATGTTCGGATGCTCCCTTATCTCATTAAAAATAGGAGCATAAGCTTCATCAGAAGAAATCACAATCACGAGTCCATTCTTGCACTGCTCAAACCATTTCTTGTCACGTTTGATGATCTCACCATCGGTCGCCTGTTTTGCAGGGTTACGAACTGAATGAAAAAAAAAAATATACTTAAAAAATTTATCATCTAGCATATTTGGTTAAGTTAAGGATTTTGATTTTGATTTGATTTTGGTTAACTTAAGGATTTTGATTTTGCCTAAAATTTTGAAATTTAGAAACTTCAAATTTATTAGATGTTTAAAATTTTACATGCGTATATGATATAGTGGTACGAGTATATTAAATGAATGAAAGACGTAATCCGTTAGCGGTCTTTACAAATTTTGTACGAAACCAAAAGTTGAAGTAGATAATTTAAAACTTTTTAAATGTTTGGACATAATTCAACACTACTAATTGTTTGTACATATTAAAATTGATACTCTGATAACTGTAGAAGTTGAAAAAAAAAAACTCTTTTACCATGATTCCTCTGTTTCATGTCGGTTCGGTTTTGATTGGGTTGATTCAAGAATTTCAGCGTTTGGATTGGTAATTGGTTTGGTTAATTTTGTTCGGTTCGATGATAAAGTCGCTGGAAAATTGGAAATAGTTAATAGACCCATTAAAGTGATTAGACAATAAATAAAGCCCAATAATAATCTCCTCAGGGCCCAACTAAATTTCCTTTATTTTTCCTCGCAAAAGCATTGTACGACTGTACCACCTACCCATTGGCATTAAGCCTTGTGCGTATGTGCAACCCAAAAATAAAACATTAGGGCATCAGTAGAACACTTAATTGTGTTCTTAAAGTTAAAAAATTAATAAAATCCAAGAACACTTAAGTGTCATGCCACGTGTATCAAACAACATGTATAAGAACAGTTTAGAACTATTTTAAATTTCTAAGAACACTTTTCCATTTTTTCTCAATTTTAATAATTTAAGAACACCCTACTTACAGAATGTTTAGTTAAATTTATTTCTATAAATAATCTGTATAGTTTCCCTCATTTATCACATAATTATGGATAGAGATCTCTTAAATTTACAAAAAAAAAATCCTATTTTTTCACTAACAAATATAGTAAAAAATTCAATAAAACTTGAAACATAGGAAACGAAATATTTATGACGTCAATAAAAATGGTAACACAGTATCTTTACGAGTAAGTTTTCTTTCCATATCCTGAGAATTTTGCCACGTGTCTTTCACGAAACCACATTCTCATCTTGTCGTCTTTTTTTCCAATCATCAAAAAAAAAAAACGATCTGTGTGTCCAATTTTGATCAAACAAATTCATAAATTTCGAAAGTGAAGAAACGAAGAAATCTTCTTGTTGACAAATTCTCCGGCGAGATCATCTTCTTTAGTTTTGTGATCAGACATGGCGGCCGCGAAACTCGTGGCTTTGTTACTACTTATCGCTTTGGTTTTCAATTTCACCATTTGTGTTTTTTCCGACGCTGGAATCGAAGCCGGTGAAGAATCGAAGTTTCGATCCGATGGTGGTGAAATCGAATTGGATAAGCTTAATGCTAAAATTCGTGCCTTAGGTTTACACTTAGAATCTTACAGTTACTTCAATTTTTTACTTGCTTTGGCTTGTGTGAATTCTCAAATTGATTTTTGTTTGATTTTGGTTTTGTGAAGAATCTCAAATTGATGATAAAACCAAAGAACTTGAAGGAAGAGAAGAGTTAGTAACAGAGAAAGAGAAACTTCTTCAAGAGAGACAAGACAAAGTTGCTTCTTTGGAGACTGAAGTTTCGTCACTAAAGGTATTTTGCATTTTTGCATGTTATAGTGTCTCACTTCAATTGATATATATCAATATCGTGTGTTTGCAGAAAAAAGGTTCATCAGATTCTGTGGAAGTGTTGAGTAAAGCTCAAGCACGAGCTACTGAATTAGAGAAGCAGGTGTGATTCTTTATCTTAGAATCCATCTTTTATATGTATGTAGTTTTGCAAAACTGCATTTTTTTTTTGTTTTGATTATGCTTCTGCATTCAGGTTGAGGTACTCAAGAACTTTCTGGAGCAAAAAAATAAGGAGAAAGAATCTATAGAAGCTCGGAGTAGTGAAGCAGAGAAGAAGCTAAATGAATTGAACTCGAGATCGGAGAAAGTATGTTCTTTACAATCCCTTGGTTGACATTATTATTATATTTTTCGTTTCGAATCATTTAAGTAGCTTAGCTGGTAGTAGTAGTAGTGCAAAGTAATCAATTTCCGACTTATTTATCTACCTTGGTTCATCTTTGTTTAGGTTTAAACCAACAAAAATTTTAGTTGCTCTGAGTCGCGTTCTTAGTTATGGTCTTTCCTTTAAAGTTTTTGTTTTGCAGCCGTATTAAAGCCCTATAGGACACCTCCTTTGATACTCATGGTTGTTTTGAAATTTAGATATTGGAATTGTATGCAAAATATGTATAGATGTGTGTTTTTTTTGTTAATGCCAAATTTTAACGAGNTAATGCCAAATTTAACGACAGAGTCCTGCAGCTTCACAAGACAAATGAAGAGCAGAAGAACAAAATACGAAAACTTGAGCGTGCTCTTAAAATTTCTGAGGTATGATGATGCTCTTGGATTAAGTTTGGTTCCCCTCGACTTTTGGTTTCTGCCATCACTTTGACTCTTATCAAAATAAAATTATAGGAAGAAATGTTGCGGACGAAGCATGAAGCAACCACAAAGGCTAAGGAACTAATGGAGGTTCATGGCGCGTGGCTTCCCCCTTGGTTTGCCGTACACTGGACTAAATTTCAGGTAAGATGAATAGCTTATCTTTTACGACTTTCTAGCACAGTAGATTTTCTCAATTAATATGGGGACTTCATGGACTCAGGATGTTGCTGGGACACAATGGGACGCCCACGGAAAACCGGTTATGGAGAAAGTAACACATAAGGTACTGTTATATCTAGTTGAATGGTGATACATGTCTATTTGAGGAAACTTATGTTTAACTAATTATTTATTAGGTGACACTAGCAAAGAATCAAGCTGAAAAATGGGCTAAACCGCACCTGGCTAATGTTAAAACTGTAAGCAGCTAACAGCCAATGTGTTTTATTACTCGTGAGGCTCTTATGCTTATGCTTATGAATTTCTATTTCCAGAAATATATTCCAGCCGTGAAAGAGACTGTTAAAACGCATGTTGAGCCACACGTGCAAACAGTATCTACCAAAGCGAAAGAGGCTTACCATGCTTCCAAGAGTGCAGTTACTCCACATATTGTCAAGTTTCAAGAACACGTAGATCCCTATTACCAGGTAAAGGGTTTTTTTTTTGTATATCTAGAATTTTTCAGTTCCAGCGATAATGGTATCCGCTTAATGCGTTTCGATTTTACTCTCCAGGAGGCTAAAAAGTTTACCAAGCCATACGTTGATCAAGTAGCTACGGCCACAAAACCACATGTTGATAAGGTGAGAGCTACCATGAAGCCTTACACAAAGAAAGCTATTCACTTCTACAAAGAGTTCCTAGAATCTGCCTCAACGTATCACCATCAGGTCAGAATCTAAAGCACTGTGTATAAATATATACACACTCTAGTTATGAATAGTGCCAATTTCTGGAGGGATATGTTGTCTTTAAGCTGATAACTGTGTATATCTGTGAAGCTTCAAGCCAACGTCGAAAGAAAATTGAAGAGCCATGAGCTGATGGAACCTTTTGCCACCAAAGAGTTCATTTGGTTTACTGTATGTTTTCTGGTCTTGCACTCTTAAGACATCATGCTTTTTTTGTTGTTTGGTCTCTCAGCTTAAAAATTGAAAAACTGTTCACTGCAGGCCTCTGCTTTGTTGGCTTTACCCATCTTCATAGCGTACAAATTCCTCTGTTCGCTCTTCTGGCAAGTTATTGTTGTAACCAATCATTATTTATAAGATATTAATAATAGTTTCAGTATATTGCTCTCTAGTTTTTGAAGATACTCCATCCTTGATGATACCAAATAACCTTTAGTTTGTTTGTTATATGTTTATTGCAGCACAAAGACAAGGAAGCCTACCCGACAGGCTCATCAGCATAGTCGTCGTAAGGCCAAAAGGGCTCATTCTGACAAGTGAAGTCACATGATTTGTACTGTTTGTCACTTCCTCGTGCTATAAATATTAGAGGTACGTCTCGCTTTCTGCATAAATACACGTTGCAGAACGGATAATGAACAAAGAATATGTGGTCACTGAAGAGATCAATAGGCCAAGCCAGAGCTTACCTTCCATAGACCGATTCTGTCTGATGTTGATATGTGGATAGTGTGTCCAGTTTCCGAATCCTATATGCATAGTCTAGCATAGAAGCTATTAGCGACTAGTGACTGAGGTTAAAACTTTGGAGTGATTTGTGTCTAGTGTTTCTTGACTTTTCTCTATACTCTTGCAGGTAAAGACGAGTTTTGATGGGTTCGCTTTGAGCCTCAGCAACAGTCTATATGTTTTCTTCGTTACGTATGAAAGAAACAGCTTATGTTAAGAGGTATCTTATGGGTCTTTTTTTAAGCTCTCTGTGCAAAGTGTTTCTTAACTCTCTCTCCGTTTTTGAGATGCCTTTTGGATATAAAGTTTTCAGTCTTTTTATACAGAGAAGATTAGTCATTTAGAAGAAAACTAGTAAAGGCTTGGTTTGTGTATTTTGTGATTCATGTGGATAAATTTGGGACTTGCTCCATTACCCTTTAAAAATGCCATCACTTTTGTCTTTTATCTTTTCGATACATAGATTTTTATTTGAATAGGTAAACAAATGCAATAATAAAGACAAACAAAAAGGTATTTTGACCAACAAGTAAATGGAACTTTCTTCTTCAAGCAAACAATATAAAAACCATAGTTTAACTGAGAATTACTAATCAATAAGATGGCCAGTATCCATCCAAGTCCATGCATTGGCTCATCTCCACATTTCCAAACCCATTTTCGCCATTGAACGAAGCACTAACCGAAGCAACATCTTCGAGCGACACAACAGGTTGTGGTTGGACCAGTGCACCACCAAGGTTGAGATTGAGCCCTGACACAGGCATGTGGTTGTAGCTCATTAGCTGTTGTTGAGTAGAGTCCATGGTGTTGCTTGTAGTGGCACGGAAGACTCTAGAGAGCTCGGCTAGGTGAACCGCGTTAGCCATGAGGGATTGGTTGATATTGAGGCTCGGGTGTGGTTGTAGATGCGGTGGGAGTTGAAGGAGGTCTGATGAGTAACTAGGGTTATTGTTGTTGGTTGATAGTATTGAGGCTCTTGTGTGGTTGTGTTGATGATGACTTGTGCTGCTGCTACTATTGCTTATGTATTTCTTCGTTGCTTCTGTTTTCTTGAACACTCTACACACTACCCACTCGTCTTGCTGCATTTACATATTACATCATGAAAAATGAAATGAGAATTATTGATTTTATATATATTATATATTCTTGTGAGAAAAAGTTGGTTCAATTTGTGATTTATAAACACTAATCCCACTAGAAAAGTGTAGAAAAGTGTGCCATCGAATGTAAAAAAGTGTGCCATCGAATAAAATAACGCATTATTTGCTTAAAACAAAAATTCGAAAAAAATGCTCTTTGCAAAAATACCCCAAAATCAAATTTCACTTAACTATTATTGATTATTTTTCCACCACATTATTTTGTAAATAAGTGCCAAAATTAGACATTTAGACTAAGTAGTACATATAGTCTAAGAGTAACCTTGTTTAGTAGATTATAGCCAATCCAATTAATTTATACCATAACAACTAAAATGTGTCTAATGTAATATCAACATCTTTTTTGTCAAGATGAGGACTATGTCTTACGAATATTATAAAAAGAAGAAGCAACAACATGATCATCGAAAGTCATTTTCATCATGACCATGATATAATCTATATATATATATATATATGGTAAAAAAAACAAAGGAAATAAGTAATACCTTGGAGGTTCTATAAGAGGACTTAGAGTGAAGTCGATATTCATGCATAACCCAACTAGTCTTCTCCCCACGAGGAGCTCTTCCTCTGTAGAAGACCAAAGTCTTCTTCATTCCGACCAACTCCGAGGTTGTGCTATTGAATATCTCTTTGTCTTTTCCTGTGGTTTTCCAATATCCTGTATTTGTCGCCCTATTTGTCCTTACTCCCGTCGGATACTTTCGGTCCCGGAGACTAAAGAAGTACCATTCTTTACCTCCCATTTTCGCCTTCTCTATCAACAATTTACTCAAACAGAAACTTTGTGAATAAATTACCAAAAAAAAAAAACCTTGTGAATAACTTCGCAAAATTTGACCCCTCAAAAGAAAACACCTTCGCAAATTAACTAAATTTGTTTCTTTCTATTAAGTATTTCATGCAAATATGTTAGCATCTCACTAATATTTAAGCTTTTTGTTTAATGCATGCATTATAAATATTATTGTATATGTGACGATTAGTAGAGTAATTCTCTACGAAAAGATGCGGAGTATTGACAAAGTGAACCAAGAAAAGAAACAAAAATTATGTTAATTTATTGGATTATGGATGAATTAGAGACAAAATGAGTAGATGAGAAATTAACGTACGTACGGTAGTGAATGCATGACTTCCATTCATGTAACTAATGTTTGTTAGGAAACTTCATTGTGTGAATTAATATATTTTTTTCAAGATATGCTTACTATATTTTTCTTAACCGAGCTTTTTTACAAAAACTCAAACTATTTACATTTTATTACACATCTAGCCACTCCAATCACATGTTCATAAGTTTATAGTAAGAGAAAAGATTTTTGTAGATTGTAAAGGGGATATGTAACATATACCAAGGAAAGTACAACCAACGTACAATTTTTATATATTTTTTTACATTAACCGACTTCGATTAGTTCAAAAATATTCTCATGATTTTATTGCATTAACCAATAATTAGTAGGTGTTATGAACTTTTAGATGCTTCCCAAAATAGAAAGATCATTATTTTGTTGACAGCGATAGAAAGATCATTAAACAAAATATGCACATATATTGCTTTAGATATCTTTCAAACCAACAAAATTAGGTCTTACCAAGTACGAATAAAATCAAAGATGTATATCGATATATATCCACCCATAAATAATGATTTGTATACATATCATCATATATATTGTACATGTGATCTTTTTGTGTGTGTATGTGTGTAAGAAGAAAAGATTTAGAGCAATTAACATACCAGGAAGCTCCCACGGTTCGGACTTGTTGAGATCAACGTCGGCGATTGCTTTTCCGGTGAAGTTTTGATCGGCGATCTTATTAACCAAGTAATATGATATTAACTCCTCGTCCGTTGGATGAAATCTGAAACCTGGCGGCAAAGCTTCTTCTTCTTTCTTCTGCTGCTGATGATCTCCTTGTTCCATTTTATATGATCTTTAATTTACTCCAAATTCAAATAGCTTCTTATATCTGCTTCAAACACATAGCAAACGTGTCTAAGTTTGGGGAACTAAATTTGGGGAAAAGATGCACGACATAGCTCCCAAATTTTCTAATTTTTTTTTATCTTAAGATCAATAAGGAACTAAATTAAGCAGGAATTCGAAAGAAGCAAATAACAAGATATATAATAACATGTATAGGGTGAGATATTGGGCTTACTTGCATGGAAGGAGAAAAACCAGCTGACAGCAAAAACTTTTATGAGATTAGGGTTTTTGTGGTATTTATATATCATGAGACAGAGATAACTTGCGACTATTCTAAGGAGGAAAAGAAGTAAGAAGAAGACAAAGAGTAGGTTTTTTTTCTTCTTACTTTTGTCGTGCATGCAATTAAAAACAATTATTTTCACACGGTTTTGCCTCATGTTGATCGAGCTTGAAGATCAATTTCTAATAGAGTTACATATTATTATATTTTAAATTTCATTAGAATATGTAGGAATGAAATAGGATTTTTTTAAATTGAGAGTACTTTGTAAGAATTTTACATTTCAATGTTTATGTGATATTTATAAATAATATAATTAAATAACTTTATTATCAAATTGAGTAGAAATTCTAATGTAGAAAAAAAGAGGAAAATGTGGAAGAGAGAGTGTGCATGAAGCTCTCACCTAATAAGGGTCTTCAAGTACAAGGTACATGCAACTTAACCTCCCACGTCCAAATTTTATCCTTTGTTTAATTTGTGTAGTTGGTCAAGAAATTCTCCTTTTAGGACCCTTATTAATTCATCTTACCTTATACATATACTCATATACACACATGACACACCTACATGTTACGTGTTGATGTTTGATCTGCATGATTTGTTCCATTTTGTTTCTAGACTCGATATATCACAAAGTTCAGAAAGATTCACTTGTTAACCTTGTAAATGGGTCAATGGTCAAAGGGTCTAAGTCTTAACATTAACTTATGATTTTTAGTTCACAAATAAAATGACCATGAATAACATTTTAAGAGAAGAAAGAAGGCTATAAGATGGAAGAGGACCACCACATGGAGATATCCAATTTTCTCACCTTTTATTACCACAAGAACAAAATTATTCCATATATTAGCTATTCTACTTTTTTTTTTTTGGACAAAAACAAAATATTAGCTATTCTACTATGTAATCAAATACATATTAGTAAAATAGTAAAGCTTGCGATTTTGTCTTTTTAACTTTTTCTAATCTATTCATGTCCATTATTTTACTCGGCTTGGTGTCTATATACGGAATATTTGATCACATTTATTTTTATTGTTAACCAAAATCGTATCGATTACGTGTTTTTAATCAATATAAAATATTATTTTGAGATATATATATATATATATCTGAATTTGTGTGTAATTGGAGTCTTTACTAATCCAATAATATTAAAATAATACACATTTGGAAATCAACCTAGCATTTTAGGTACTCGCACTTCGAGATCATTTGGTATAAACTTAATATATAATCATTCTTTACGGTCCAAATATTGCGGACACACTGTTGGCTTTCTTCCAAACTTGCCCGACAAAAGAAAGGCGTATATAGTAATTAATTAATCGAAACCCATCATTTCATTTGAAATTCCGGTTTGACTGATTAGTAGTAGGAGATGAATAACTTGAAGCAAAACAACAACATAAATTGGAAGGTTTTAGCTAGATTCATATTTTCATAATTAGAAACAACTAGCTTGGACTACGTCCTCAAAAGTACAGGAAATAAGTGAACAATGGCCAATGGGGATTTTAATATTAATAAAATAAAGCATTGCATCAATAGTTATCGCAAGTATCACTTATTCTAACATCTAATATTCTAATTTTGTGACAAAGTTGCTTAAATTTTCATTGAATTACAATAAGATTTTTATATATTTATTAGATGAAACATGTTAGTTTTGAAAATAACCACGAAATACTATCAGAAGATATATATATTATAGTATTTCGATCCCTCATATATTCTTAGTCTTCCAGAAAAAAACAATAGGTTTAACTTATCAAACACTTCATGTAAGAAAACGAAATGCGTCTTTAATCAACTACGAGTGTCCCGATCATTAGAACCTACCGTTCTTTGTTCATTTTACCTCTGATGTTTCCTACGAAGCTATCATCATTACGTATAACGATTTTTTTATTAACAAAAAACGTAAAAGATTGTTATAATCTGTTTACAGTCCAACTTTTTCAAATGTTAAGATATGCTCACTCGTACAAGAAATTACGACACATTTATCTCATCATTTCATCATCCCATCTTTCGCGTGTAATATTGGGCAAACAGTTTTACTTTCTTTGAAAAATTATAGAAAATGTCGGTTATAAAACAAGCTTAAGTAAATTTGCATGACTAGTTTTCAAAAATCAGAAATATGCATGTTAATAGAGTATATTCGCAAGAGACCCTATTTAAAATTTTGAATATTATATTCTATATAAAAACAACTTTAATGAGCACCTTTTTTTTTGGTGCTATGATTATTTATTGGGTTAATTTTTGCATCCTATATATATATAGCAACTTTAAATTTTTCTTTTTCTTTCCAAAAAAAAACTTTTCTATGTTATATAGTAATGTGTAACTTTTTTTAATGTTAATGACTCTTAACTTAGTCATTCTGAAAATTGAATGACAGACATTTACAAAAGTTGTTACAACCTGTCCGTGATGTAATTTGATTAATTTGGATACATTTGTTTTGGTAGTAGATCCATTGATTTATGTGAACATTCATCGATGTATGTGTGAATACCTATATATATGCATGGACATTCACCAATATCCAGAAGTTATATTTATTTAACGTGTACGTGTATTTTATATCGATATACATTACTAATTTTGCACTTCTTTTCTCCATCATTTTGATTCTCAAAATAAAAAGAGTGTAAATTAGTTATTTTAACCCAAAAACTGTTAGTTTCTTGAGAGTTTAAAAACAAAAATGTTCCCCCAATATAACTTTAGAAAAGTGTCATCCCACTATATAACTATATTAAAATTGTAGTTTTTAATTTTTCGTTTATATGAAATCGACATGTTTAAAATTTTGAAACAATTTCATGTGTATATATATAATCTTTAAAGACAGAAGTTATTGAGGTCAATTGACTCATTCACCACAACATAGCCCCTTCTGTGGTTATATATTACCCGAGTTATCTATATTCCACATACATATATTACCCGAGATATTGTGATCATATTAAGATACCCAATTTAAATTTAAAAACTGTTTGGCAGTTTCACAAAAACTAATAAATTTGACGAGAAAAAGTAATACTCCCTCCGTTCTTTAATATAGTATTTTTGTTGAAAATATTTGGTTTAAAAAAGTTTTCTATATATAATTGTTAGTGATAAATTATAGAATTCAAGAAAAATAACTAAACATTACTGGTTTAGAGTTGTTGGAAATTATAAATTACAAAAAATAATGTATTTTAATATGTTTGTTTATTATATCTGAAAAACTAGAAAATCATATAATAAAGAACAGAGGGAGTATATGATAGTAAATTACAAGTTGATATATACATACTTAATTAATCAAGAAAGTGACATATTCATGGAAAAAAAAAGGATTGATTCATGCGGAATTCATGCTTGGTATGCTACTTGTAGCACACTTCAAATATAATTCTGGTATTTTTACCGTACGATTTGTCAATACAAATCTTTGATGTTGAATTTTATAATTTGTATTTATCTATCTTTGCACAAATTTGCAAGAAACAATCTTTCGAGATGGACACGTACGTATATAGTGGTCCAATCCCAATAGTAGTATCGCATTAGGTGTTAATTATATGACAGATTCTAATTACTTTCTTAGCTAAATTTTGTTTTTAACCTATTTGGCTATATTATCTTGATTTATAATTAAAGATCTTCCTTGATTATATGTTTCTCAATCTTGAAAACATCATGTAATATAGAATCTTGGATTAGCATAATGTTATAATAACCCAACAATAACTCTAGTAAACTAATCGTTTTTATCATTCTCCCAATTTAGAATGTTCCTATATGGTTATTGAGCTAATATTGAACTAAACACACACTTAAATCTTTAACACATACTATAGAATCATGTTCTCAACATCTATATTCTTAAGAAGACCAATTGTTCTAGCGAACACAAAACCGATAGGGATCAAAAAAACGACACGACGTGCGACTTCTGCAACCGTTTTTTCCATTAATTAACTAAAACAGCATGTAGTACTAACCTATACAACGGAAACGTCACGGTGTGTTAAAATGATGATACTTCGTTTGTCCAAAACGCCCAATCGAAACAGTGTTAGTCTTTACTATTCCCAGCTAATCGTCACCGTCCATTCGAATTTTCGTCTGACGTGTCCTAACTTTCACCCCTTCCAACGTCTTTTAACTAATGTAAAAAATAAAATAAAAAAACTAACGGTTGAAAAAAGTGAAACATAGTAAGAGAGAGAGAGAGAGAGAGTCATTTGGTGCGGAGGTTTTTGGCGACGGAGCTTTCTCTGTTCCGTACAAATGGCGCCGCCGAAGAGTAACGTTGCCGGAAAAGGGAAAGGGAAAGCTGTAGTTCCTACGTCGACTAGAGTAACTCGAAGCATGGATCGGAAGACTCGAAGTGATACTCGACGAAGCGGTTCTTCCTCTAAGCTCGTGAAGCTCGAATCTCCGGAGAAGAAGAAAAGAAAGACGAAAGCCAAGGCAGGTGGAGCGAAGAAGAAGATAAAGACTGAAGAAGAAGAAGAAGAAAAGGAGGAGGTAGCTGTGAAAATCGAGGAGGAAGAATCGGCGGAGGAAGACGATGATGCTCCCGAAGAAGAAGAAAAAGAAGATGATGACTCCGAGAAGAAGAAGATTGTGATTGAGCACTGGTAAACGAAATGCTTCTCTCGTTTTTTGGTTCTTTTCTTTTAGGTTTTATGGAGAAAATTGGGGAAAAATGTAGTAGCGAATATTTAGGGATTGTGTTCTCCGATATTGTAGCTAATCTTTTGATTTTTGTCTCTGTTCGTTGGAATTTCGTGTTCTAGGGTTTTCTTCTCTGGTTATTAGGGTTTCGTTCTTGAATCTGCTCACATTCTTTCTAATCTTGGATGTTTTTGTACACAATGTGTCTGTCTGATTCATTCAATTCGCTACTAAGGATAAATGTGATGTTTGTTCTGAAGAGGATTTGGTTTTGTGCTTTCTCATCTTTGTTTCAGTTGGAATTATGATACTATTCTCAGGATAACTTGTTTCTCTTCTTTGCTTTTGGTTCTTAGTGTGTCTTGATTGTGATTGAATGATGTTAAAGGAAAGAAAACTAGCATTTCCATTTAAGTGCGTTTGAATGATGTCTGTCTCGTTACCTTACAGAAGTTTGGTGTTATTTTCTTGAAGCAAACAATGTAGATCATTCAAGGAAAGGGCTAATGAGGTGAAGGAAGGTCTGGAGGAAGCTGTTCCTGGCATCATTGTGACTTTGAATCCTGATAAGGTAGTGAATCTTTTTACTGCAGATGTATAGATTTGTCGTAAATGCTAGTTTGTTTATGATTGTTTGAGGATGTTTGACACAATATGTGCATTATTATACAGCCAAGGCGTGGTTGCTTTGAGATTCATGAGGAAGGCGGCGAAACATTCATCAGTCTTTTGGTAAGACTTTCACTCTCATACTTTAATATAGTGTGTCGATTAGTCACACTTATGTGAGTGACTTGTTCCATTTGAATGAGTTTTCTCGTCTTGTCCGTATCTATATTCTCATAACACAGTTTCTTTGATAATATACTTTAGAAAATGAAAATCAACTTTATTTCCTTTAGAACATGCTTATGCTCTGTCTATGTTTGGGTGTTATTGTTTATTAGTCGCACTTATGTGAGACTTGTTCCATTTGTATGAGTTTTCTCGTCTTGTCTGCATCTATTCTCATAAAATGGAAATCAACTTTAATTCCTTAATACCCAAAAAATTGGTGCTATTTTTGCCGAGTTGACTGATCACACTGAGGTTTTGTGAGAGCATTCATAAAATGGCTTTTGGTTGTTTTCTTTTTAGCTGAAGTTGAGTGCTAAGTTGTTTGAAATAAGAAAGAACTAGCAGATCAGATTGTTACTTAGCGACTACGTATACAATAAGAAAATGTTTGCTTTCATGTTCTTTGTTTTCAGAGGTATATAGAAGATAATGTGACTTTCTTATGTAGGGTATGAAGCGCCCATTTAAAGCGATGAAGGAACTTAACATGGAAGAGGTCATTAAGGACATTGTAGAGAAGATTAAATGACAGATTGCAAATAGGTTCTACCAATGCCGAGTCTTTTGTTTCTTCTTCGGCCCTTGGCAAATAGGCTTCAATATCTGACTATCTAGAGCAACTGAAGGATATTTTAGGCTTACGTTTGATGTTTTGGTGAAAAACCCTTTAACCACCGGTTTTGTCATTTTGCAGTGCTTGATCGGCTTTGTGCAGTTTCTTTATGCTAAAACTTTCTGATATACTTGGTTGATTTGAGATGATCCATGTAGTTTGAGATTAAGGTCTTCGTACTACTAGTTTGAAGCAGTTCGTTTTACTTATTGTTGGATTATGTTTGACGTTAATTACGTTACGGATTGGATGACTGAAGATAAAACATTTAGTTACAGTTTGGTAATACAAGTTTCACAGGACAGAACAACATCACACTTTCATTGCCTAATGATAAATGATTGAGGTACAATAATGTGAGTTAGTGTTTTGATCCACTTCATATCACCATGCCTCTGTCTGTGGGAGAGTCTCATTTTCAGTTTATTTTCCTCAACTCGCTCTGTCTTAAACCATCTTAGAACCCAGCAAAGCTAGCCACAAACCCGAGAATGAGGACCGCACCAAAGCTCAAACCGGCGTTAGAAGCAGAAGATGGTGGTTCAGCCTCGTCAGCTGCTGCCATCTTCTTCTTACCAGACTTCTCTGGAGCCGGAGCAGGAGAATCACCTTCTGGTGCTGATGCTGGTGCGGTTTCTGGAGCTGCACCAGGAGGAGCATCTGCGTAATCCTCTTCCTCAGCTGGTCCAGGAGCTGGAGTGGCAGCACCCTTCTTGGGAGATGGAGCCGGTGGTGCGGACATGGGTGGTGGTGGAGGAACCTTAACTGGAGCCCCTAGTCCAGGAGCCACAATGGGCATGCTGATCTGGACCACAGAGAGATTGTAAGGGTTACGAAAAACGGTGGTGATGTACTCTGCGGATTGAGGAGCGCCTTTCACACCGGAACCAAAGTAAATCTTCCCGTTAGATTTGGTGCAGTTGAGGAAACCATTTTGCTGTTGGCCTAAACCGGTGGATTGGTAAAGGGTAGTGAGCAATGTGCTCTTGTCCTTGAGAGCCTTGAGCTTAAGCTCATCATAGTAGTCAAGAACCACATGGTTCATAAGAATATTCTTGAGCTCCTCCTCGGGTCTACCAGAGATGGAACCGATCGCATCGTTGCTAAGAGCCAGGACGGTGATGGTCTGACGTTTGTTGATAATTGGTGTGAGCTCGGTCTTGGCCAAAAGCTCAGTCATGGTACTGAATTCAGGGTATTTCTCGAGCGCTCGGGTTATGTTAACCGCTGATACAATGGAGGAAACAGCGAGTAAGATGGTAAGACAGAGGAGAGAAGAGGAGACCTTGAGACCCATATTTGGGTGTTTTTGTTTATTACCCTTATTATTCTATAGTAAAAGCTCAAACCTCAAAGCCTGAGTTTACAATAAGAGGATCTGGTTGGGTATATATACATACCTTAAGACAACCTCAAGATTGATGGTGCAGAGACATTTTGTTATATTTGTGTTGGCTAAATTTGAACTTGCCTTTATTGTTGTTACCTCTATATTTGGCTTTAGACTGTTTTATTTCTTACCTTTGGTTTTAGGGTTAGTGATATTAAGATGTTACAACATAATCTAGGTGGAATATAGAGTCAACGTAGACAATCAATCATAATCTTTATTTAGTCAATTCTTCTTCAACTTCTTGAGGTCCAAAGCTCGAATCCGGAAGTATTGACAGGGTCACGTTACTGGTTTTGAAACCTTAAGGTATTACAACTAGATTAGGATTTTGCTTTAACACGAAGGTTTCTAAATTTGGATTTTTTAAAAACAATACCATTTTAACGATCATCACTTTTAAAAATATCACAAAAAAATTAGTTTTAAAAATATCATTTTATAACAAGTTCTTTTAAAACTTTGTAAACATCTTATAACATGTTCTATAAAAGTTTATAAATCTGTATTTATGGTATTTTTTAGAAATAGACAAAAACACAATGATTTCATGAAAGGAAGTATTATTAAACGGATAACGTTTTGAAAATTTTGCAATAAAAATGAGTATTGAAGTTAAGAATTACACTATAAGTTATTTAACAGTAATTTAACTAGATAAAATTGTATCTATCATTACATTATGTAGTGTTTTTATCCGTAAGTGAATACAAAAAACTTGGAAAAAATAATGATCTTATAGAAATAAATCTTTTATTTCTCTTTTTACTAATTATGTTTTTTAATTTTTAACTATTTTTAGTATAAATTAAAATATAGATTAGGTATTATACATATTATTTTTAATATCAAAATTTTAATTTCAATCCATTTAAACAGACGTAATGTTTATATTTAGGTTAAAACAATTATCAAATCATATCAGAAAAAAGCGTATGAATTAATTGCTACTTAAATTATGTTGTCGTTGGAATAATTAAACCATAAAAAACCGGGAAACAAGAGGAAAAGTCACTTCGTTTAAGCTCCGGTACAGTGAGAAAATGGATTAGACTTTTACTTAGTATAAATTTGACATTACACTTCAGACTTCTCCAACAATTTCATACTAGGTACTAACCCGTGGCTTGAAGCCACGGAAGGATT
>OVAQ01000356.1:21923-35782 GCA_900406345.1 Erysimum cheiri | reverse complement strand
AAGAATAAAATACATATCATAATCAAGATTAATTAAAATACCGAAAACATCAAATTACATAATTAAAAATTAAACACTCATAAATTATAATTTTAAATTATTTATAAAAACTATTAAAAAATAAAGAGTATCTTAAATTTAATAATATTATAATAAAGAATATTTCTTTTAGTGTGAGATTTAGTGTTTGTGGTTGGAGATGAAAAAAAAAGTAAAACACTAAAACACTAAAACACCAAATATAATGTTTTTTCAACACCAAATTTGGTGTTTGGGTTGGAGATGTTCTTACAATGGGACACTCATTAATCAGGGAGCTATAAACTAAGGGCGGGTTTACTGGACCGGTTTAGTAAGTTGTTGAGCAATAATAATTGTTGTTCCATTTTACTTATTTATTTTCATTCTTATTTTTAGCATTTTACCAGCTGGGACGATATATATACACACAAACACAATAATTAAGTAAAAAATTAATTGAACAAAAAGCAAAGGCAATCGTTGAGCCGACATGTGTTTATACATTAAAACTGGAAAACACGTTGTTAGTTAATGTGATTCGGTATCATAAGATGGATACATTTTTCAGTTTTGGGAAATACAAATCGAGAATGAGAAATGAAAGAAGAGTATGAATTTCACACCTCGAAAAAGTTAATTAATTATTGGTTCGATGTCAACTATTTTTATTTTGCCTATAATTGGTACCTAGGCATTTATTAATAATTTATTTAAGTGACTGGTCATCATTATGAAAAAAAAAAACACACACACAAATTGGACTTGGTAATGGTATGTTCCGACACGTTTCCGGCGAGAACTAACTATTTCTTTCGTTCAAAGATTTCATCTCGTCCTTGTTCCCATTGGTTTATTAAAACGTTTTATATACGTCATCAAGCATATCGTAATTCATTTGAACCAATCGTCCAAAATAGTATAAAGAAATGTTAAAACATGGAAGTTAGTTTTACATAATTAAATAAAATTGTGTTGTAATACTCTTTTATACACAGAGAGACTATTAGACGAGCGAGAAATGAAAATACAGCCGACACAGTTTACAACATGTTTAGATTATGGAGCAGCGTGGTGGACCAACATTACATTATACACGGTCCAAAGAGTCCCAAATTGTAACAATGACAATTTCACATATTTCAATTTTTTTTAATTTACTTAGTATTTTTTATTTTGTTGCCGATATTGTTTTTTCTTTCTCTGTGGGTCGCATTATATCCCATTTACGTGGAGATTTCCTGTCGTCATTACTGTTTCTCTCTTTATACTACGCAATTTTTTTATTTACTAACCAAAATATTAATGATAACATTAATCTGACAGTAATAACTAACATAGCTTAAAACTTACATAATCCAAAAAGCAAACCGTTGTGGATTATGTAAGACTATTAATCTGACAACAATAAGTAATAACTCTTGAAGTTGAGCTCACCTGAGTGAGTATCAGGGTCGGTGTGGACGGAAACGCGTGAATTGATTAATATTCTTAATTCTTTAATACAAAATAAATTGAATAAAAAATGGTATATCTGACTGGTCAAATTTCTGTCGTGGGCTAGCTTGAAAACTATATAAACAGCCACACATGCCTAGAGACCTCTCGATCGTAGCTTACCTACAAACATCACTCACAACCCAATCAAAACAAACACCTTTTATCCTCTCTCAAATCTTCAAATCTACTTTCTACTTTATTCTCCGACTGCCTCTCTCTCTCTCTCTCTCTAGAGCTAAAGGAAATGGGTATCTTGTCAAAGAAAGCTACTTGCAACTCTCATGGCCAAGATTCTTCGTATTTTTTGGGTTGGGAAGAGTATGAGAACAATCCTTACGACGAGATCAAGAACCCAAACGGCATTATCCAAATGGGTCTAGCAGAAAATCAGGTAACCAATTACACTAATTATCATAACGTATTTTAGATAGTTTCGATAATGTATAGTATAAAAGTATATATATATCTTACGTCTTGCCTGTTCATCTTGCAGTTATCTTTTGATCTCATTGAATCTTGGCTTGCCAAAAACCCGGACGCAGCCAATTTCAAAAGAGAAGGCCAATCCATATTTCGGGAATTAGCTCTCTTTCAAGATTATCATGGCCTTCCTTCCTTCAAAAATGTAAGATTAAGCGGATCCAAATTATGCAAAACGATCGGACAATTGTTATCCTGTTAAAGTGATAATTTACTAAATCTGTTTGTTTTGTCTTAAATCTCTTTGCAGGCTATGGCGGATTTCATGTCGGAGAATAGAGGAAACCGAGTTTCTTTCAATCCGAACAAGCTTGTCCTCACCGCGGGTGCTACTTCGGCTAACGAAACTCTCATGTTCTGTCTCGCTGATCCTGGAGATGCTTTCTTGCTCCCTACGCCATATTATCCAGGGTTAGTTAACTCTTTTGTCAAACCCTTGATTCATTCACAAGTAACATAAAAACTTACGCTAACAAAATACTTTATATTTGTTTCCATATGTAGATTTGATAGGGATTTGAAATGGAGAACCGGAGCTGAGATTGTACCAATCCAGTGTACGAGTGCAAATGGATTCCGCATCACAAAATCCGCACTCGAAGAAGCCTACGAGCAAGCTCAAAAGCTTAAACTTAAAGTTAAAGGAGTCCTTATAACCAACCCATCTAACCCGTTGGGTACTACAACGACCCGAACTGAACTAAACCATCTCTTGGACTTCATCTCACGTAAGAAGATACATTTGATAAGCGACGAGATCTACTCGGGTACCGTTTTTGCCTCTCCCGGATTCGTTAGCGTAATGGAAGTCCTCAAAGATAGAAAGCTCGAAAACACCGATGTTTTTAACCGTGTCCACATCGTTTACAGTTTGTCTAAAGATCTAGGCCTACCTGGTTTTCGCGTTGGAGTGATTTACTCCAACGATGATATTGTTGTCTCCGCAGCGACAAAAATGTCTAGTTTCGGTCTAATCTCTTCTCAAACACAATATCTCTTGTCCGCATTGTTATCTGACAAAAACTTCACCCAAAACTACCTCGAAGAGAACCAAACCCGACTCAAGAACCGACACAAGAAGCTCGTGTTGGGTCTAGAGTCTGCCGGCATCGAGTGTCTCAAGAGCAACGCCGGACTATTCTGTTGGGTTGACATGAGACACCTATTGAAATCAAACACGATCGAAGCCGAGATTGAACTATGGAAAAAGATCGTTTACGAGGTTAAGCTCAATATCTCTCCCGGTTCTTCGTGCCATTGCAACGAACCGGGTTGGTTTAGGGTTTGTTTCGCCAATATGAGCGAAGAGACATTAAAGGTTGCGTTGGATAGATTGAAGGGGTTCGTTGATGGACCGCCGTCTACTACAAGAAGTCAAAGTGAGCATCAAAGACTAAAGAATTTAAGGAAGATGAAAGTCTCTAATTGGGTTTTCCGGCTATCGTTTCACGACCGTGAACCCGAGGAACGATAGTCTGGTTTTTTTTTTTTTAATTAAAATGTAATAAGTATATGCATTTTGTCATTATTTACGGGTGATTGTTCGTCAAATGTAATCTTTTTTTGTTTTTTATCAGAATTTTATATTTTGGTATAGTTTTTAGGGTAAAAGTTCACTCAGTCCAAACGTGGAAACGGATAATGCAGTTAGGCTTTCTTATGTAGTTGAGCGTATTCTCATTTTTCACTTTATAATGATAATATTTATTTAAAAACTTTGTCAATAAATCTTTGTTTCAAGTTTACGTTAAAAAAGTGCTACGTGTGATTTACCGGCGACATTTCTTGTTGAGAAGCCGTAATTTGGGTCCGGCCAATAAATCCGCTCATTAATTATTATGTAATGAATTAGAACCTACTTCTTAGCACTATAGTAGACTATGTTCACATTTGTTAATCCTTTTGAACAACTAGGGGAATTCCTTTATTACTCTAGTTGACAAAAGAGATAAATTGGTGCATTTAATAATGATTCTCTCATTCCTTTAATTGGTTTCGAAGTGATCGATTTCGTTTAAATGACTTGTAAGTCAACGAAAACTACCATCCAAGTCAAAATATGTACTCAAAAATTATACACTCACAGCCACGTA
The DNA here is from genome assembly GCA_900406345.1 of Erysimum cheiri. Classification (NCBI taxonomy): domain Eukaryota; kingdom Viridiplantae; phylum Streptophyta; class Magnoliopsida; order Brassicales; family Brassicaceae; genus Erysimum; species Erysimum cheiri. Next base: position 31,691 of record OVAQ01000356.1, on the reverse strand, counting down.
GACGTACCTACACAAGCGTGGCGATCTATCTTTATTTATGTAAATTCGTAATAATTTTCAATAATAAATTCTCAATTTGAAAAGAAATTAGGAAAAATTAACTAAATGTGACCATAGATTATCAAAATGCAAAAATGCAATTTTAGGAGAGGAATTATTACTTGGAAGTATCAATCCAAACTAAACATTCACATTTCATTTTATAATCTCTAAACTTAATTATTACATTAGCTGGTTAACTTGAAGGGAGTAAATGTTTGGTGACAGAAATTAGAGAATCTCAACTAACTACCATCTCTAATCAGAAACTAAATCTCAGCCACTGACATTAGTCTTGTTTTCAAATAATTCGCTATTATTTAATTACATTAGCGTTATTAGCCTATACTTTACATGTGTCATGTGTGTATTTAGCTAGAGTGGAATTAATATATTGGCATATATTAAAGAGGTAAAAAGACTTCGAAACGATTGGTGCATTAGTGAATGTAATCAACATCGGAAATTAAAATGTTCTTTTTTTATTATTATTCACATGACTAATTTATTAATGATTTTATTACAAACGAAATTCTAAAGTTTATTTTTAATAATATTCATATAAGCGTTATGGACTAACCGGTAAATAATGCACAAAGCAAAATGAAAATAAATTAATAAGGATGGATGTCTTGGGGTAGTTGTCAAATGTCAAAGTGTCATGTGGGTTTCACATGGCAAAAGAAAACAGAGAACATCTGCTATTATTTTCTGATTGGTCAGTTCACAAATATATTCCACCATATATAATATATATTCGACCAACCTTGTATATATTTGTCGTATATCTAATTGGTGCTGCAATGTTATGTTCGTGTTGATCTACGCATCCGGGGGCCACATGACCATGGGCCTTGTTTGCTGCCACGAAGCTTCAAGTATACTATATATAAATGTTACTGTTTCATATATCTTAATTGACACTCAAATTTACACAACAACTCTTCAAATATGTCATCTAGATGTGGAATATTCGTGTTGGTTAATTAGAAACCCATGTCCTTTTTTTTAGGTTTAAAATAACTCGAAAAATGACCGGATAATTAACAAAATTATTTTCCGCTTTTTTCACAATTATGCGGATTTATGATTCAAAATCAATATTTTTTTTATTTTTACAGTAAAAATAGATACGTTATCCATTTAATAAAATATTAAAAATTATGTTATATATTCCGCTATTTGGAATATAATGTTTAGTGGTTATAGATAACATTCCATCCTGCATATATTTTTCTATGATTCATTCATTATGTAATATTAAGTAGAAGATAAAACCATTAGAAATAGCAGCGATAAGAGTCCAGTACCGTCCCTAGGTATACGGTGGCTTAAAGCAAATTTAAAATTTTGGCCTTATTTTTCGATAAAATACAATAGTTTGTTAGTATAATATATGTATAAAAACTAATTGAAATTAGATGTTGTTGGATTTTTTTTTGTAAAGTCTTAAATTTCATTAAAATTATAGGAAATAACCAAAGAAACCTCATATATATATATATATTTAAACTGCAATAATTTTTAAAGGATAAAATGGAAGTATATTTAATCATACTAAAGTTAAATAAAAATGTATTTTGTAATGAGAAAAATAAAATAAATATGATAAAAGATCATAATGATAACAAAAAAAGTATGAGTAGAAAAAAGAGTTAAAGAAAAAAATAAGTTTCTATGAAAACAGTGCCACCAATGTAAAAATTCAAATAAAAAATATATTTATTTGATATCAAAGAAAAACAATAACAAGATTTGTTTAAATATAAATAAATAAATCTCTTACCATTGATCACTCAAACACATGAATAAAATTATCTTTTATCACTAGACCAATATGGAAGTGTGACCCTTAAAATAATTTTTTTACATGTGGCTTGAAGCTAATGCTTCTCTCGCCTTACGGTCGGGACGGCATAAGACTGTATATTTAGTTTGATATAGACAGTAAGTACTAGCAGTAAAAATGATATCAGGTTAATACAGTACTTTCATATATCTAAAAGTGGAATATAAATAAAGGTATCGTTTAGTTTTAATTGGTTTACTCTCGTATTTTTACCTTGTTTTTCAGTAAGGTTGAGTGTTTATGACTTGATATAAGCTAGAACCAAAATATAAATCCATTTTTATTTATTTGTAGTACGTAAAAGAACATTAGGCAGACAAGAAATTTTGTAGTCACATATTGTGTTGGAGACTAATGGCATTGTTTTCTTCGTGGAATAGTAAATGTTTTGATGTTTCGAACTTTGAGGACAATGACATTATGCTTTTCAAAGAGCTTTAAGCTTTTTTTCTTTAGGGGATTTTCTCTACATTTTCTACATTTTAAGTAATTATGTATTCGACATTAAACTAACCTTAAAGTTTGGGTTTGATGGTCAATGAATGTAATATATGTTGATATATATGATAATATATCTAAGTTTTTAACTACATTGAATGTGCCAAATCCAATTTAATCTCTAAGTTGAGATTATGTTGTAATAAGCGACGCATTCAATAACTATATGTCTTTTGTATCCATAAAATGTTGGCATGGCATGAGGAGGATTCAAAGTTGGATTTTTTAAAAACATTCAAAATTTGTTTTTAATAAGTCAAAGACAAAAGGCCGAAAGCAATTGTTGTCTTGCCATTAAGCCTTCTCCAACACAAAAGTTCACCTTTATTCGTCTTTTCAAATAAAGATCCGATCTTCTTTCTTGGTAATTATGATGATCATTTCTTAGCAAAAAAAAAAAAAAAAAAGAATATGATGATCATTAATTCATTAATTCATTATTTTAGGATTTTTCACGTAATTTTGTTTCTTTTTCTACACATAATAATTTGCTATACGTGGCACAGAAAGAAATATTTTTCAGTTGATTTATTAATCAGAGGACCGTAACACTTACATTTGGTAGGCTAGTGACTAGTGATGAGCCTAGTCCCTTGGCTCCTACAAATCATAAATTTAGTAGTTCGTAAAAGATGTAATAAAAGACAAAGAAAACTGGGCCGATGGAGAAAGTGCTAGGGCCTAAAAGCCCATGTAATTTAGCCCCGACACTGAAGAATTAGGAAGAATGAACTGGTGGTATATTTTTATTATTGGGCTTTAGATAAATTCAAATTTAGAGGGTTTCAAGTATAATATATAGACGTCTGGTTTAAGGGTGTGACCAAGTCGATGTGTGAGTTTTTTTTTTTTTTGGTCGGAAAGTCGATGTGTGAGTTTTTTTTTTTTTGGTCGGAAAGTCGATGTGTGAGTTGCTATATGCGGAAAGAAGTATACGAAACGAAAAACCAGAAACATGTGATATATTTATTTGTCTTCTTTGGCGAGAAGAGCAAATTGGTGGGAAAAATGTAGTTGATTTGTTGGGTATACGTCCATTTCACACATTGCATCACCACTGTTCACACTTCATGCACATATATTTCATGGAAATTTATGTGTACTTTTGTAACAAAACGATATATTAAATTAATTTATTAATTATCCCAAGTATTATTATATTTTATTTTAATATTAACCACATCCTACATAATTCTTGTAACAACCCGCTCCGTGGGACCCGCACAGCGCTGCAGCGCATCGACCCTAACCTCTTTCTTGTGGGTCCCTTTTGGCTACCAAAGCCATGGGCCCCTCTCTGGCTACCAAAGCCCTGGGCCAGACAGGTTGTTACAATTCTATTACCGACAAAAATCATAAATTTGAATAGGTTTAACGACAGTAATTAAGGACCCGGCGAAATCAAAGATTTACAAAAGAAACATTTAACAAATAATTAAAAGTTATAAGAATTTGACTTCAGTTACAATATTACGAGCTAAACTAGCGTTCATATGAAATGTTTTAAAATAGTATATACTTTTAGATCCAACGACTCCCAAATAAAGTTGAAAACAATGTGTTGACTTTGAGGATACATTAATCACACAATTGTTTCACACAAAGATTTATCAAAGAAAAATTCTTGGATTCACCCCTAGTATATACTAGGGGTGAACAATTCTCATTTAACTAATTAATCAAAATTAGCCACATCATCTAAATAAATTAAATAAAATAATTGATAATATTTAAATAAAACAATTAAACTAAATTAATTATGGACCTCACTAATTAATTATTTTATTTTACAATTAAATTTTATAATTTTTACGAAATTATATGTCGGTTTGGGTTTATAAATAAGTGGTTAGAGTTTAGATTTTACATTTAAAACGAAATTAGATATCGGTTTGGGTTTACAAAGGAGTGGTTAGTGTTTAGATTTTATAATTAAAACAAAATTAGATACCGGTTTGAGTTTACAAAGAAGTGGTTAGTGTTTAGATTTTACAATTAAAACGAAATTGTATATCGGTTTGGGTTTATAAATAAGTGGTTAGAGTTTAAATTTTACAATTAAAACGAAATTATATGTCGGTTTGGGTTTATAAATGAATGGTTAGGATTTAGATTTTACAATTAAAACCAAATTATATGTCAGTTTAGGTTTATTATATAGTTGTTATATAATATACAGATTTTGTTTTCATAATCTATTTTATTTTTTTTAATTTTAATTTTTAGCTCATTTACAAGAAAGTAAATAAAGAGGTTCGGGTGAACCCAAGAATCGTTCTTTATCAAAGTCTTCTTCGTTCGTTTGTGGTCAACTGCTTTTTGACTTTATGGTATTGATGATTTCTAATGGTTTCCTACTCACTACTACATACGCAAAATAATAAAATTATGATATTTTTTGGTAAAATAGAATTATGAATGAATTAAAATAACGAAATAGAGTTATGAATTTATGATTGTTATTGATTCTTAACAAAAGAACGCCAAATATTATGATCCATGGAGTTATTATCTAACATGTCAAAAAGTTTGTAATTTTGTTTGAATTTTTCACCAAATATAACGATCTAAAATTCATATCACAACGTACAGAACTGAACAAAAAATATTTTTTTTTAAGAAATCAAATAAAACAAATAAAGTTTGATTTCTGTATGCATCATATCTAAAACTCAACCAAAAGAAACTAACCAAGAATTTGTAAAGCTTAACTCCAAAACTCTCTTAGTATATCCTCTAGATCTTCATTTTTGAGGAACTGTAGAAACATCAAGTCCTAGGATCCTCATTCTTTCAGCATCACCTTGAGCTTTTTATTCACGTTTCACGAGAGCATAAAGACACCTTTTTCCCATATATAAATGACCAAACATAATTGGAATTAAACAGTAAGAAATAATAAAACGATTGCATTTATTCATATTGCAAAAAGCAAAAACTTTGTGTAATACATTTCTAGGGTTTTGGTTCTTTCATACCTTCAACATTTTAAGAGATAACACAAAAAAGCATGATCCAACCTAAGTACATTGGCATCATATATATGTATCTAACAAATATCTAATTCATGTACTCATTATCGTATAGAGGATAATCAAGGAACGAGCCAATATCATGATCCAAGCAGTTGTTGTTCAGCATCTCCGTTCCATGAAGCCCGATTGCTCGTGTGTTGTTGTTGGCTATCTCATTGAATAGCTCTGCCTGGAGATCCTCAAACCCGGTCATAAAGAACATATCTTGTTGATCACCATGGTCATTTTGATTGACGGAGTAGTGAGACATCTGTAGAGAGGAATTAGTACCAGTGCTACTACTACTACTCATGGAGTTCAATGATGGGGACGAATGATGATGATAAGATGAAGCAGCTGCATCATGACCAACAAGGTTTAGTTCCCAAGAAAATGATTCAAGTATCGGATTCTTGATCATGCTTTCTTCTTCCATGGCGAAGGATGTTTTTGATGGATCCACCACCTGATTATATAATGTTTGGTCTGATTTAGTAGTGTTCACGTCATAAAACGTTGGGATCTGGTTCTGACTCGATGATGATGATGTTGTTCCACGCTCGAATTTGACATTAAGTTGTTGATGAAATGCCTTTCCTTGCTTGCTCAATAGCTTCTTCTTCAGCCTCGTGTTCCAATAGTTTTTTATATCGTTGTCTGTTCTTCCCGGTAATTGTGAAGCAATAATAGACCACCTTCATCAACAAAATTAATATATTACAGCAAAAAAATTGTTTTGATAAAATTTGAAATAACACCAATTATTGATGCGGTGCTGTAAATAAAATCATATATGTATATTATAGTAATAAGAAATCTAGATAATAATTACCTGCTTCCGATAGTAATGTAAAGGCTGCAAATGATGTAATCTTCTTCATCGGTGAAGCCTCCATGCTTTAAGTTAGGCCTCAAGTAATTAAGCCATCTCAAACGACAACTCTTCCCACACCTCTTAATCCCTTTCATCAAAATGTATAATTGTTAGTATTATATGTGTCAACTATAGAATACTATATGGAAAATTAAAATCAAACAATAATAAATTTATATGAATAACTAATACCGATTCTCTGAGGAAGGGAAATCCAATTGTTGCCGGTGCCGTGTTTTTCGATGTAAGACTTAAGCACGGCGTCTTCCTCCGGCGACCATGGCCCTTTCTTCACCGTCGTCTTGTCGCAGCACGGTGCCCTTCCCATTTTTCAAAACTTTTTCTCTCCTTTCACTTTTAGATTTTTTGATAAATTGTTTATCTCTCTTCCTCTCAATCTTGTTTCTCTAGGTACTTATCTTCTATAGTCTCTCTATCTGTATGTATATATATGGGCAAACTTAGCTTAATGAAGAATGGTGTGACAAGTGGGTTTTGGTGTGTATTTGTATGTATATAGACTACGTATATGGTGAGAAAAAGGCATGAAATCAATAGAAGAATCGGTCTCCTAACATTCAAGTAAATGTTAATATATATGACTAAGAAATATATTAAAAGGATAAAACTTTATAAAAGTAATAATATGTTATAAATATTTCTAGCCTGAAAAGAGAGGAAATGTAATATAGAGAACCGTAGTGTGGTTCAGCTTATATGTGATAAACTGATAACAGTTACTCCCTCCGTTCTTTAATATATGACTTTTGTTGAAAATATTTGGTTTTAAAAATATGAATTTTCTCACATTTCTATATACAATTGTTAATGATAAATTATAGAATTCAAGAAAAATAACTAAACATTATTGGGTTAAAGTTGTTAGAAATTATAAATCGTAAAAAATAATGTATTTTAATATGTTTATTTATTATATCTGAAAAACTAAAAAGTGATCATATAAAAAAGAACAGAGGAAGTATATATTTATTTTATATGAATCATTGTATTATATCCCATGCACCTCTAGTCTCAAGTTACTAACACGTACCTTAGTAAATTCGGTGAGTTGATTACTAGAATAATTGAATCAAAACAATAGTTTCATTGTTTAGAATAAAGATGCCTACTCCACTATATATTATCAAGAGTTTTTTTGTTTAAGAAATATAGGATTCACAATTCTGTTGTGTTGGCCATCTGCTGTTTTGATTTATATTCCAATTCATGTCTTGCTAAAATGTATCTATACAACGAATGTATTAAAATAATTATGTTTAAAACGGTCTTCCCCTGGTTTAATTATTTTAAGTTTTAATACAGTAAAAATAAAACAGGAAAACCGTGATCACAATCCATATAGGACTTCATGACCTAAGTTAATTATTTCCTTCTTAATGTTCATCTATTTTGGATTATGTTTCAATATGCAATTGTTGATTATATTTGAACACATCATAATCTTCTAGATGAAAAAGCAAATGGCTGACTTGACCTGAGATTCAGAGAATTAGTCCTTAAAATTTTGAAAAAGAAAAGTTACATTCCAGTTAACAAAAAAGTAACTGGTTTACAAGAAAAAAGTAAGATCAAATAGAAAAAACAAAATTTTAATGAAAACACCTTTTTCCAACGCGCTAACGAGGAATCGGTCTTCTCGGTACGACGAGTACGAATATTTTAACGTCAAATTTATATAATATGGTTTGAGTTATTTAGTAAACCCCAAGAAAGAGCGTTATAAAATCAAATTAATATAGTTATTTTAAGCACTCTCATACATCTAAAACTATATTCTTTCAGTGATTTTTAAAATGTAAGCAATTTCCTAATTGCAAAAAAAAAAATTGATTTTTGGACCAAAATATGGAAATTTATATATTTGATTATGTCTACTCTCAACATATGGAATGAATAAGACAAATTAAGCAGGTTAAACTTTTGAATTGTTGACTTCATTATTTAAAGTGTTTTTGTACTAGTAGTCCACGAGACAATTCTTGGATAAGGTCTTTGAGACCAAATCTATACTTTTATGTATAATTTTAAAGATCGATAAACAATGTTCTTTGATTTTTCTTCTCAAAGGAAATCGAGCCTTGATATGTAAAATCCTCCTCGTACAGAAAAGTATTATTTTCTAAAATCTGAAATTGTCTCTAGCTAAGTTAAACTAGTTATTAGGAGAAAATTCAAAGAAACAGAATTGAGTTTTCACAAGGTTTAGATAATAAAATACTGTTTTTTTTTTTTTTATCGGATGTCCCCGAAGGGACTAAAATACTGTATTTTTCTCTTCTGTAACCTAAACAGGAACAAAAAATTATGTCATTATCGTTGATGACATGATAACAAATGAGGCTTATAATCTAAACAAAAATAAAGGGCCTGAACTCCGATTTGCGTAATTTGATTTTCTTTTTCATTGACTCATGGAGTATTTAGATAATTTAATTTAAACTAGTAAAACTAATCCGGTAAAAGTAAAGAAGACGTATTCACCGGTGATTTCGAATATGTAAAGGCCCACTGGACCCTGGGCCATGAGTCTTAAATTGTATAGTAAATTGCCCATTTTTCTAACAGCCTGAAAATTGTGGGCTATTATGGTCCGAATGTGAACCTTTGAAATTGCTCAATTGTGGACCAGAGTTTTAGTTCCGACAATTTTTGACACCTAACTTTTGAAATCTATAATGGGCAATTCTATATGGGATCAAATTTGATTTATATTAAACCATACACAATGGCATAATATTTTGAAGATAGTTCTTAATCAAATTAAAGTAATAAAATAATGTTAAAGGTAAGAACATACAATATGAGGGCATCCTTAACCAGATCGATTCCGACTCAGATCGTTGAGTGTAAGTTCTTGAACTCTTTGATTTTGAGTGATAATAAGCTTTCTGGTTCGATTCCTTCTCAGTTGAGTCTGTTAGATCGGCTTAGACGTCTCTCTCTCGCCGGAAATGATCTCTCTGGTTCGATTCCTTCCGAGCTTTCGAGATTTGGAATGAGAGAAATCTAAGAAGAAGATGAAGATGAAGGAGATCCTAATTACGATTAAGGATTGTACCATTAATCAATATAATTCTGTTGTTTCTTAACTATGTTTCTTAAGTATATTAAAACAATAAAGATTCAATAAAGATTACTTAAGAACACAACAACTGTTCTCTTGTTAAGGATGGCCTGATGGTCTTACAACAGTTCTTGCAAAAGAACGAGTTTCAATTTTTAAAAACACTTTTCTAATTTTTTCCAATTTTAAATGCTAAGAACACACGATATGATGGCTCGATACGGATGCTCTTATACTTGGCGTACTTTATACCAGTGGGCCTCGTAATGCGGCGTTTAGTAAGTAAAGTAATTTCAAAAACTTTACTGTTTCTCGTAATTTCTTTACTGTTTGAAGTTTGAACCGTGGTCTTCTCGTAGTGAGGGGTTTTATTAACATACTGTATAATTTATCTTTTCGCTCTAATACA
>OVAQ01000356.1:634-21916 GCA_900406345.1 Erysimum cheiri | reverse complement strand
TTTTCCTCAAAAAAAAAAAAAAAAAAAAAAAAAAAAAAAAAAACCATTACAATGAAAATATGATAGTGATGGTTATTTCAACAGAAGAGTTTACCAAAAGACACTCGATGAGAAGATCAACGTCACGAGTCAGGACCCAGATATATATCTTCGAGATCTTTCGTTGCGAAAAGACAAAACTGCACAGTCTGCACTATGGGTTTCTTAAGCATGGTCCCTGCTCAAATTGGGGGCAATTTTGTCATCTACATCTCTCCTTTTACGTGCGATCCTTCGTAATATAGTTCATACTTCATAATCATCACATATTGCTTTACCTGATGGGATTTGTCTTTGTTTCACTTTACAATTTCTTCAAAAATTTAATAACCACATAAACGTAGATTATATAATTATAACCACTTATCAAACAAAAAAAAATCAAAGTGTTATAAATCATATGAAAATTATTTCCAAAAAGCATATACAGTTATACAGACCAACTCCAATTAGTTAGTTTGCAAATAGTACTTTTTCATCAAACTAACAAAATTATTTTCCAAAAAAAATCAATTTCATGAGAAAGCAAAAAAGAAAGTTATTTAAAATTATATAAGGGGACCTATTACATATAAGACTTGACAAACAAAAATTGTGATACCTAACTAAATGGTAAGACCTCACAATGATGATAATAGACTATTAGAAGGATGAAGACACGAAGAGACACACCGACTTTATTTGGCCGACTCGAAAGCGAAAAGAAAGGTCATCGTTTCTCTTTCCTAGCTTTTTACTTTCTTTTCACAACCACACACACACTCTGATAAACGTACATACGTACAAAACTATATATACGTATTTGGTAGACAAAGATTGCATCATGGCTTGCGTTTACAAAGTCTTAGTCCCATAGTCACTAATCCACTACGGTGACTCACTATTTTCCCTAAATGTATATCAGTATATGTATATCAAAACCCCATTTAAAAATCTTATACGCCTAATTGAATAATTGATTTCAAAAAAACTTCTGGAAAGTGTAGAATATTAGTTTTGTTTCTTTCATACCAGCGTGATGTAATAATATTCTACACTTTCCAGACTAGCCACAGTTTTTTTTTCTTTTTTTTTTCACGACTAGCCACAGTTTGGAAATTTCATTATCAAATTAAAATTTCGCTGAAAATAGAATACGTAAAACCTAAAAGATGTCCTAAAAAAATTATGTAATACCTTGCACATTAGGCATGCTTAGTTTCGTATTTTTATAAATAAATATATATGCACGCTAATTCTTTTGGTATCCTCTAATATAGTCCATCTATGTTTGCCAATGATACGAACGAGAACTCGTACAATATTTTTTATTTACCAAGATTAAGTCATCATAGTTAATGATAGATATTCTTAAGAGTAGACTTTTGTTGTCAAAGGCTCAATGATTCGTCTCTTTACAAAGTCAAGATCTCGACGTGATTGGAAGAATATTTACTTATATATTCCTATTAATCATGCAATTTTTTTATCCTATAAAATTAATGTGATTTTTCATTTAAATAATCAAATTCCCCTCCTTTCCCCCAATATAATTCAATTATTCGCACCCGTTTACATTTGAGGGTAATATTCGTTACGTGCTTTTGAATTTAGAACCTGCGAATAGTTGATAATTCCTCATAAAAAGACGAAAACTCATCTGTTTTAGATGCTTTATTTTAATCAAAAATAAAAACAAAACAAAATAAAAAAGAGTTTTTGTGTGGTTTATAAAGGTCATTAAGCGTGCAAACTATGATATAATATCACGAATATAATATGAATATGATAGCCTTTAATTAGCACACGCTTAAGACATGATATACAGTTAGAATAAATTTCGTTCGACGACAATCTTCTATATATGTATAATAACAATGTAATATTCTTTTTGACATTCTGCAAAAATCATTTGAAAAAAGAAAGATATCCCTAATTCCAATAATTTCGGCATATAATTCAAGTATATATTCTGATTAACTTAGCTAAAACTAGACCGTCAATTTTGGTGGCTATATTGAAATTTAAAGTGGTAACAGACGACTCTTTTTTTTGTGCCATTATTATTACCCAAAGTTGAGTGGGTATTTGAAATGGGATTATAACAAATAAAGAAGCATCATCCATGATTTGACTTATGCATAGTGATATAATAAAAAGAAAATAATAAGTAGAAAAGGAACAAAATAAAGACATGAAAAGCAACATGTCTGGTTGGCCGTTGAACCGGAGAGATGACAAAAAAAAAGGATCAGACAATCCTTCTATCATTCATCCAACTTAGTCCCTCTGTTACTATACATGGATCATTTTTCCAAATTTTTAAATATTTATTTTTGATAGAAATTCTCTCTCTTTTTTTTGTTCTTCTTTTTTTATAAAACTTCCCACTGACTTTCTCTATCTGTTTAACCAAGTCAGAAACTTAGGACATGTTTTCCACGCTTTTAAACGAAACAATACGTTTTTCTGATATTTAATACTATTAGATTTTGTTGAACAATTTGGTTGATATAAACAAATCAGGAAACTAATTAGTTAACATTTTTTATTGAATAATATTAATTTATTTAAAAAATAAAAGACAGAAACCAAACCAAAATCGTATCATATATTTGCAAACCAAATTAAACCGGATCAAACCAATAACCAAGGTAATTTTAATGCGTAGCATGCTTAACTTTATGCGTAGCTAAATAATTGATATTTAAGCTTTTAAAGTAACCGAACAAAATATAAATACGGCCGTAATGTGGGGGCTGAATCGGAATTAGATACTCTATCATACCAAATCATTGAAGGGACCTACATGTCTGGAATTGACACGTGTCGGACCTAACAGACAATGATACTGTTTTCAAGTTTCGTAATTGGCTTCTCTCTCTTGTGTCGTGTGGATAAGTCTGTGTGAGATCGCATGATGGATGGTGCCTAAGTGTTGATGACATGAGAACCCCCCCTTTTTTTTCTCTCTTTTTTTCTTTTTTTTTTTTTTTTGTCAAGGTTTCTCTCTTTTTATCTATTTTCCCATTTTCTTCCCCTAATCTTTTCCCATATCTTTTTTTTTTTTTTGTGCAAAAATCTTTTCCTATATCTATATTCCAGTTTTCTTATTAATACTTTTTTGTTCACCGCACCAATTAAACGACTTTATCATTGTTATCAACAAACGTATTTAAATTTTTTTATTTGTTGTTGTTGTGGTTGTGGATGAGGTTGTTTTGTTTTTATCATTAGGGATTGATTAGTCTAAACCTAATTTTTTAATCGTCTTCCAATCATCTAAACCCTCTGAGGTTGTTTTAAATTATTTTTTTGTATGTACCAAATATTTTATTTTATAACATGACATCTTTTAACCCTTTTGTCTTTATTCTCCCCCTCTTTTTCACATCCTTTTTATTGGTTTAATTTCCCCCACCCTTTTTCAGAAGTCAATGTTTATCTACATTCCTGCCATTATTATTTAAATCGTGTTATTTGTGACGTAAAAAAAATCGTGTTATCTGTGACTTGATGCCGGCAAACTTTTCATTTTAAAAAACATTGGTATATCTATACTAACATTTTACGTAAAGTTTGTATATCCAACTAACATGTAATACTTTTGGCATTGACTTATTTAAGTTAATCAATATATCTTGTTGACAAAAAAAAAAAAAAACTAACATGTAATACACTAATACGGTATAACCTCTATAAGTTGTATTTTCACAATAAAATAATTAATAATTAAATTAAATTTTCAACAATTAATTCATTATGAACTATTATATTAATATATTACCATGTTGGAAAAGAAAAGTATCAGAACAAATTGTAGCAAAAAAAAAGAAAATATTAGAACAATTTTTTTTAAATGTAATTTTATCCCGTAACTGTAACCAATATTTAAGAAAAATCTAGTAAAATCTGGTCTTTGAATCTGACCTTTTTTCCACGTCCTATCTTTTTGTCATGTAATGTGATTACATTTTGATGATTACGCGTCATAAAACACAAGCTCCATAAAACATAATGTGATAATATTTTAAATTCGAAAACAATAAATAAGACAAAACAAAAAAAAATTCATGACGTCTGGGTATTTGAAGATTGCCTAATGACTAAATTTAAATTAACGGGTCTTCTCGACTTCTCGTTCTTGCTTTGAAAATCATTTTAGATATTGGGACTTTATTGAAAAAAATGGATCTTTTTAATCATGAGTGATGATTTTTCTAATGTTGACACCTCGAGTATTAAATAGTACAACACTAGGACGACTATGTAATTATTAAATAATACATGTAATTAATGACCTACATGTGTCGACGTGTCGTCGTGTTCATGAGTTTGCCACACCTTTCCCCTTAGAAGACTGGTCTGGCCGTCGGGGACCAATACTATGAAAAAGAAATTTATTTAGATAATAATTTATATAATACATACTGTATTATTTGTATGCAATTCAGATTATATATTTGCCGCCATTTCTTTAATGAATTGCAGCTTGTCCAAATGGATTATAGTTCTCGTCAAGTGAAATACATATCTAATACCATCCATATTCTCATAACAAAATATATTCTAAAGTTTCAATTATTTTGGTTCCAAACGACAAAATTGACCCTTTAAATAAAGTCAGAGAGATTTTTGGAATAGCGATTGCAATCTTTTTAGTCAAAAGACACAAACAAAATGATCAAAGGCGAATTTCAAGAAGTTCGAATTCTAACTTCTGATGCCTCGCTATCATAGCTGTTTGCACTGAGTAAAGTTACAATACCGGTTATGTTTGGTAGAAACGTTTGGGAATTGGGATTTTAGGTTATTTTTTTTTTTGTTAAAAGATATTGGGATTTAAGGTTATTTCGTTCAGTTCCATGTATGTTTTATATAATTTAACAATGAAATGTTTATAAGAATGCCATTTGACTTTCAGTTGAGTTCTATATATCTAATTCAAGTTTTTGGATATCTTGATTCCCGTTAAATATGTAAAGTTAAATTTTTTATAAGATTTTTCCCACTACCATATTTTTTTTTAACAAAAATCCTGATATCAATAGTGATCATCATATAAATAAAACGTTTTACATACAATTCACAAAGGGAGAAAAGGTGATGGTGTTAGACTAAACTAACCGAAGATTAATATCGCTTTCTTTTTATTTATTTAAAATCCGGTTCTATTCGAATAACAATTGTTACCAAAGTAAACCAAATTAGCTAGTAAAAGCGAGTTTAAAAACGAATTATTCCGGTGTTCTACGCAGCCACGCTTATATTGATTGTACATTATATATGGGTAACCTAACTTGGTTAGAAAGTGCCAAAAAAAATAAAAAAAATGGCCAAAGCTAATTAGACGTTCCACGTCGACTTTCTTGGTTAAGTCCCTCAACAATCTTTATTATTTCTGTTTGGCGAATCATATTCTACCACAACCATGATTATTAATCTTTTTTCCCCCACCCGTTTCTATTTTCAAGACCATTCACAATACTGCAATATTTGATACAAAATAATACTCCGTCATTTCAATGTAACAATAATTTAAATAAATATCAACTCATTGTTACAATACGAGGTGCTACAAAATCAAAAGTTTCAACTTTTTTAGCTAATTCTATAAGAAGATATAAGAAGAGATGGCGTGATAAGGTTTTTATTCCATGACGTTGTCTGTGCACAATAATGTTTGTCAAGTGTATAAATTCGAGTTATCATATTTTATGCATTTTCTACATATATGCTAATCAATAAAAGCATATTATTGAATAAAAATACGGTGGAAATAAAATAGATAGAAATCATTGAATATAATTAAGTCCCAACACAATCTGGCCAGATCAAGAGAACCGAACCTAAAACAAGAAAGTGGAGATCACAATCTAAAACCCAAAATAATAATACAAGAAAGGAGAATATAAAAAGAAATTAGAAGAAATTAATTAAAAATACCAATGTGTAGTGTGAGGAGGTTGAAGATTGGTAGGCAAGCTGACATGTTACCCATATCTGCCTTCTTCAAGCAAAGCATGGAGTGGGAGACAATTCATGTGATCTCTTCTTTAAAGTTCCCTATTAATCACTCTCTAATTACTAGTAGTATTACTCTCTCTCTCTCTCTATAACTAAATAGTACTATATGAGTACACGTGTATATATATATATATACGTAAATTACTCCGTAGTCCTCATGATACTGAAATAAATAATAGATAGAGGTATATTAGAAATTAAAATTACTACTTTAACAAGATAGTTAAAAATATCATTTGATTATAAAATGAAACTGTTTTTTAAGGAAGTCTTTAGTTCGTTACTTCAATTAATTATATTCTTTGTTTCGGGGGTATAATATTACAAGACTATCTGCACTCGAGTAAATAATTTTTTAAAAATAAGTATCAGAGAACATTGAATCTTTGAAGGTGGGCATGTGAGGATATAGAATCGTTTCATCATGTGCTAGTAATTGTATTGCCGACTTGGATAGAATTTGTGGATATCCCGAGTAACAAATAAAACAAACACTTAAATATATGTATAAACGTTAAAATATAGAAATAAGTTTAGTAGGAAATGCAAAAAGATCAATCCGGATATAGGTGTTCAAAAGCCATCGGCCACCGACAAATCAAAAGTTTAATTTGGAGAGACTAAAATCTATCTTAGACTAAAAAAAATATTGTTATATACAGTAGAACCTCTATAAATTAATACTCAATAAATTAATAATCTCTATAAATTAATAAATTTTTCTGGTCCTGAGTTGGGATCAGACCAGTATAAATTTTGACATAATTCGATAAAATAATAAAGATAACAATTTTTTTAGAAATCCTATATAAATATATGGTCCATTAATACTATAAATTAATAATTTTATGAATATGTCAAAATATATTTATAGATATGTTATATATGAAAATATTTAGTGAAATATGACCCTTGTTTTGGTTTTTTGTTTTTGAATTTGCATTAATTTTTGTTAAAATTCTTTTATAGTATTTTCACTGCATCTAAAACTTTTGATATTTTCTGTTACACATGATAATTATTTTCTTACTTGTAATTGATTCCAGAAAAATATTGATTATAACAAAAATAATTAATTTTTTTAAGTATTTTTTTAAAAAAAATTACGAAATAAAGCAAATCTCTCTATAAATTAATAATTATTAATTTATCGATAAATTAATACCTCTATAAATTAATAAAATTTCACGGTCCCAACGTTATTAATTTATGGAGGTTTTACGGTATAAAGATTAACCAGAGTTTGGTTTGATTTCTTTTGGTTTAAGGAAACCAATTTAATTGTCAAACCACATCATAAAACAAATGAATATATATACCAAAAACTAAGAGGTTATAAATTCGAGCATATATATAAATATATCTAATTGAAAATTTATGAAGTGGGAAGAATAGTTGCAAGTGGGGTGCTTATTTGGTCAACCTTTGTAAGTGATAAAATTTAAAGGAGAGAGAATTGTGCCATCATAATTTCCCACATTCTTTTTTCAAATTATTTTTTTTAGAAAACTAAGCAAAATAAACCCATTCCTCTGATTAATTCTAATTATTAGNAAAAAAAAAAAAAAAAAAAAAAAAAAAAAAAAAAAAAAAAAAAAAAAACAAAAATAAAAACTCTTCTCCTTCTTAAGAAGAAGCCTCTTGGTTTCATTTCGTCCCATTATCTTCCATACTTCACCAAAAGAAATTCTTACAAAGAATTTTTTTTTTTTCCTTCATAATATTACTTCTTACTTTCTTAAAGATTTGATTAATAAGAAGAAAAAAATCGAAGATCAAATTTCTTTATCTTCAAATGGGTCTTGATGATTCATGCAACACAGGTCTTGTTCTTGGTTTAGGCCTCTCACCAACGCCTAACAATTATAATCATGCCATCAAAAAATCTTCCGCCACCGTAGACCACCGTCTCATCAGGCTCGATCCGTCGTTGACTCTAAGCCTCTCCGGTGAGAGTTACAAGACCAAGACTGTTGCCGGCGGCGGAGACCAAATATGCCTGCAGACTTCGTCTCACAGCGGAATCTCATCTTTCTCGAGCGGAAGGGTAAAGAGAGAAAGAGAAATCTGCGGCGGCGACGGCGAAGAAGAGGCGGAGGCGACGACGGAGAGAGTAGTGTGTTCGAGAGTGAGTGATGATCATGAAGAAGAAGAAGGTGTTAGTGCTCGTAAAAAGCTTCGACTCACTAAACAACAATCTGCTCTTCTTGAAGAAAGCTTCAAACTTCATAGCACCCTTAATCCCGTATGATTTTGTTAATTATTTCCATAACTAAACTAATTAATCTCTTCTTATCTTTTACGTTAATCATATCCTTATTTTTTTTTTTTTTATGAATTCATAGAAGCAAAAACAAGCTCTTGCGAGACAGCTGAATCTAAGGCCTAGACAAGTTGAAGTGTGGTTCCAAAACAGGAGAGCTAGGTAAACATATAATTGATTTGTATATGCAATCTTTTTTTTTTCTTTTGGTTCTTAATTAATTTGTTTTGATAAAATTTGAATTTTGGACAGGACAAAACTAAAGCAAACAGAAGTGGACTGTGAGTTTTTGAAGAAATGTTGTGAAACTTTAACGGATGAGAATAGAAGGCTTCAAAAAGAGCTTCAAGACCTTAAGGCTTTAAAGATGTCTCAACCTTTTTACATGCACATGCCGGCGGCTACTTTGACGATGTGCCCTTCTTGTGAGAGACTCGGTGGCGTCGGCGGCGGTGGTGGAGGTGCTGGAGGAGTCGGCGTAGGTACGATGGCGGTTGATGGAGAAACGGCGAAAGGAGCTTTCTCCATCGTCACAAAGCCTCGTTTCTATAACCCTTTCACTAATCCTTCTGCAGCTTGTTAATTACTTATTAATTACTTATTAATTTGTTTTTGGGGTTTTTTTTAATTTTCTTAAATCAAGTTAGGAATTAGTTAGAAGGTAAATCCCTGGGAAAAAAATACTACGTTGAAATTGGGGGGAAATGGGGTTTAGTCTTTATAGATAAGACTCTTCAACGATTCCACTTTATTTTTCGGTGGGATTGTTGGTTGATGAAGAAAAATATAGTTTGTATAGTTTTTATTTTGTAGAGGAAAAAAGAAGAAGATAATAGTACTTACTAATTAATCCGTCTTCTTTTGTTGTTCTTTCTGCAAATATGTATTTTAGTATTATAATTTTGCTTGTATAAAGCATAAATATATATATTTAATAAGTTTTGTACAATTTTGCAATGATTTATCACGTCGTCCTTAACAAATGATTGTTCATTCATGCGAATATCATATTGATTTATTATATTTTTATGTTGAAATTTCAAATGAAAATTAAATATGGGCTTTAATTTAGTTCACACTTACAACGACGTAAACTACTAAACACCCCTTTTAAAATTTCTTAAAAGCGTTCTTAGATTTTATAAACAAGAAGATTCGTGTAAATATTTGTAAAAGTGTCCACTAAGACCTTATAATTTCAGAGTTTCAAACAAAAAATTAGCTAAATCTCCATTATTCTTTAGTAGTCGTTCATCTAAATGAGACACTGGTGGCAACTTGGTTTGGTTTCCAACAGTAGAACCCAAAAATGGAAATATAATTGATTGAAATAAATTTCCCACCAATAGATAAAACACTTGTAAGTCTAACTCAATAGATGAGAATCTTATAACTTTAAGAAGGTAAAGATAGTGAATAAAATAAAATAAATAAGAGATAAACCGGCATGCCAAAAGATTCCATATTAAATAGATTTTTTATATAAAAAAAATAGTCACATTTATTAGTTTTGGCTCCAGATATAATGATTTTTTTTATTATCCAAAAGAAAAAAAAAAACTGAAAAATCATTTGATGGGTGTGAATGATTTTAAGTGAGAGAGATAAAGGGTGTGGGGCTAAGAGGTTAGCTCACGTGTATTGATACATCTCCTTAAACCTTTTTAATTTATCCAACAAATAATTATAATAAATTTATAAGAAAATCTTAAACTATATAACACGGACAAATTAGAAGAGTCAATACACACAATGCAAAAACGTGTTCACATATGTAGCCTAGTACTATCCATAAATTACACCAATAAAAAATAAAAATACCATCATCAAATTAAAAAGCTTAATCGCAAAGAAAAGAATTGTATTTAATATAGCCTACGTTTTGAGAAAAATATAAAATGAAAATAAATAAATAAATAAAGGTTAATTTTGAAGATTTGAAGCAGTGAGATGCTCTATCTTTAAGAAGTAAGGTGGGACATGCTTCACGTGATTTTCTCTTCATTTTTCCTCTCACGACCATGATAGGCCATGAATAACGCAATAACAGTTTGTTCTAAGGAATATAAAAATATTAAAAGTTGTGAACAGTGCTAGAATAGTTGTCACTTATCATTTAAACTGTTTTTTCTAAAGATAATTTTAAAAACAGTTGTACCTACTATTCAATATTTTTATTATTTTAAAACCCTTAAGAACACACACAAGTATTCTCCTTTTACCCATACCCTTATAGATGTGTTGGATTTTAATTATATGACTCTTCATGTTATACCTATATTTACTACATACACGTATATTCATTTTCTAAATGAATACATGACAACGAGACGTATTTATTAACATGTATATGAAAACGACAGCGAGAAATATTCATAAAGTAATTACGTGATTCACGAACACACATGTACATAACCTATTCATGAATCTTGCAATTTCAACACGTACATGCACAAATTATGGAGTAAACTTTAATTTTAAATATGTAGATCTTGTTATTATTGTTACTACTTAGTACGTACTAGAAAACCTTTACTCGAACCTTTAATTTTTAATTCATATGTAGCTACGTCTAATAAAAGCTGATTCGATCTCGACTAACATTTATTAAAATCATTTAATTTCTAGATTGTTGTTAAGGGACGTCGAAGTCTCGAAGATATGGCGGTGAGATTGATCCCCGCAATAGTAATAAATTTGCATGTTTTCATCTAAAGTAGTACTGCTAAGATTTTCATCTAAAGTAATACTGCTAAGAGCATTTTTAATGGAACACTCAAAAATATGTGTTTTGATGAAAAAAATTATAAAATAATGTAAGAGAAATTATAAAATAATGACACGTCACAGTTGTATCCGACGCACAAGGGTCTTGCGGAAGACCCGAATTTGACATCCTTGAGCACTGTTTCAATATTTTCCAATATTTTTATTAGGCTAAGAAGTCTCGACTTATGCCTTTAAAATGGTCTAATATGTATGTGGAAAAAAAAGGAAGGGTGTTAAATGAATTTGTTGTTAAAAAACAGAGGGAGTAATATGTATGTGAAAAAAAAAAAAAGGGAGTTATAATAAGGCCCTGTTCGTTTGGTTACCCAGACGCGTTTTCTGGACGCAGATGCACTATGTTGTTCGTTTAGTATCAGTTAAGAACATAAACTGGCATCTGCGTCCAAATGCGTTTCGAAAAGTCATTCAGAAAAAAGAAAATTTATAGATACGTTTATTTGGTGCGTCTGGTTACACTAAACTTATCCAAAAACTTATATTATTTACAGTTTTGCCATTTACTATTAAAAATAATTTTAAAATAAAAAATAAAAATTACAACAATTATCAAACTAGAAAAAAAGAAAATATTACAAAAATTAATAATTAAAAAAACTAAAAACTAAAAATTAAAAAATTAATAAAAAAACTAGAAAAGTATAAATAAAAATTTATAAAAATTATAAAATTCAGAAATTAAAAAAACCGCATTTTTGGCGGGATAATGTGAAATCACGTTTTTGGCGGGAAATTTTGTGAAACCGCGTTTTTTGGCGGGAAAATTTTGTGAAACCGTATTTTTGGCGGGAAAATGTGTGATACCGCATTTTTGGCGGTAAAAATTATGAAATCACGTTTTTGGCGGAAAATTTTGCAAAATCGTATTTTTGGCGGGAAAAATTGTGAAAATACGTTTTTGGCGGAAAATTTTAAATTTTAAAAATTGGAAAGTTAAAAATTTTTAAAATTTTAAAAGTAAAAAAACTAAAAATTAAATTAAATTTGAAAAACAAAATTAGACTTTTAACTTTTCAAATTTTTATCATTTGACATAAAATGCGTCTAGATACAAATACAAAAATATCAAAAGAACGTAACTGCATCTAGATATGATTGCATGAACCAAAATCACAAATGAACATCTTCTGATTATTGCATCCAATTACTGCGTTCAGATGTTGCATTTAGAAATTTTATCCGGATAACGAAACGAAGAGGGCCTAATTTGTTGCATTTGTTAGAGAAATTAGAATAAAATAAAAACAGAAATTTTCGTATAGAATGTAATGCATGCGTGATGATGAGGGATGGATGAGATGACGAGAGAGCCCACAAGAAAATCATAAGATCGGTGACCCTGAAATTATGGTAGTGGACCATTTAATGATGAGATGACTTTCCGGGGAAATCGGTGACTTTCTCGGAAACTCAATTCTAATTTCACGGAATCATTCCCTTTTTATTGTCCTCTTTTCTTCTCTTTTTTCTTCTATTTCTAATACAAATTTCTTTTAAAAAAACAGAAAACTATTCTAAAATTTTTAAGATTTTAAGATCTAAAAAATCCAATCAAATTTTCACTCAATGCTCGGATCGACAAAAACCGGTTATGGACTTGTTTAACTTTCACTTTGATTTTTTCTTTTTCCGCACTTTCACTTTGAAATACACGTGGTCATTTTGATAAACAAAATCGCTCAATCGATAAGAAAGGATCTTTTATTAGGCAGGCAAGATTCTGATGAGACGTATTAATTCGACCGCAGTCGACTTGAAAATAATTAAATATATACGATAAGCATTTTATTATGAAGATGAGTGTATATTAAGATTATTGTTCTTTCTCATTTTACTTAAGTAGGTGACTAATTATTTGGGGTTGTTTCTTTTAATGATTGATAGATTTGCTTTACGTGTGCACGAACGTAATTAGTGTATCAAAAACAGCAAACGACATGTGTCAATTGCTGGTTAAATTGTCGGTTTGTCGAATTCATGTTCCCGACTTTTCATTTTTTAAATGTACTTATTTTGTGATCACTAAGCATGAATTTGGTAGAAGACTCCAAAACAAGTAATTTTTTAGTATATCTCAATTTTTGTTTCTCGAGTGTTAATTCGTTTGCTAAATTTGATATTAAAAACAAAGATAAATTAACATACCAACTCTCGCGTCATAGCTAATCTTTATACGCGTTATCTTACCAATATCAATATACTAGTAGATACAATTTTACTTTACTTTAATCAATTACTTAATTTGATTGTCTACAATCTAGTACTTCCTCTAGTTTCTAATACTTGTCGTTTTAGCTGTATTTAGACAAATTAAGAAAAAATATACAATTACAACATTGATTTCATAAAATATTTTTATTTAATCTTAATATTAATATTTGTGTTTAATTAAATAAGAGTAATTTGACATGTTATTGGTATAAGTTACGTTATTACTTTAAAACGACAAATAATTAATTACAAAAAATTAAGTATAAAATGACAACTAAACAAAACCGGAGGGAATAGTATACTATTATATAACTAGTGGTAGCCTTCTGCAATTGTACATATAGTTCTTTCAATTGGTCCCAAACCCGCATAGTCATATACACATATATTATAAGTGCAGAAAATTATATTCTATAGTATACAATATTAACCAATTAAAAGGGGACTTGACACCTAACTATATAAGGTTAATAAGAGGCTTAAAGCTTTTAAGCTAATCAACATTAGTTGTTCAACACGTCTTGAGACGCACCACTGCGCGTGTTAGTTAAAGGTTGGTATAACCTTGAATGTAGTTCAGTTAACTCTTTTCTATTCCCAAAAATTAACTTTAACTATATTATACAAGCATGACTTTTATGTTTTTTTTTTTTTTGCTTTAAAAGGGGTAAGGAAATATCTAAATCATGATTTTATTTCTTAGACCATGTATTTTTATTGGCCGTCATACATCAAGATTAACAAATGTGTTCAAATTATGTAACATAGACCATATATTATCGGGTTAACTAGATATCTATCAATATATATAGAGCTAGTCTAAAATCCTATGTACATATGCATTAACATATTGTCGACGAAATGAGTTTAAAATTTTCAATAATAGAGAAAGAAAATGGGACTATTGAATAAACGGAACATAGCATGATTGGTAGATGCGGCTCATAGCATGTGTTAACATATAGTATCTTTTTTTATTTATAAAAAAGCTGTATATATGGTAGTTATATGCCCATTTATCTTCACTTGTCATGTACTCCTACCTTATTAAAGAACTTTGAACCCTTTTAAGTAATTGATTGATGCATATAATGTGGAGATCCATGTGGTTTTGTCCCCCCTCCTCCGGACTTTTTTGTCAATTCTATTTGCGTTCTCTAGCTCTTTGTTGTTTACTATTATATACTCTATTAGATTTGGTTTACATATTTTCTTGGACAATTCTCTAAAATGTGATGGTTTTTGTGTTTGAAACATTCCATTAATTTATATGCATATATGTGATGGGTTTGACAAGTTTTCTTCACAATATAGATGACTAAACCCTTTTGCTCAAAAAAATAAATGATTTAACCCTTAATTTATGTACAAAGCAACATCATTTGACTGTAACATATACTGTTCTTTATCAAAATAAAAAAACATATAGCGTATTTAGTGATTATGTTGGCTATAACATGTAGCATAATGATTTTACTACTACCACCATTATTGCCTCATTTTTCAGACCCAAACTAACATAATACATATTGTTGAAAAAAAAAATACAATAAAACTTTACAATTTTCTGCCCATAATTTAGTGTAATTGTCATCTTTGTAGAACCATTATATTCGTTTTTTTGGCAAATAAATCTCTATCGTAGTTATTTTGTAATATGTCTTTCAATTCAGAAGAAAAAAAAAAAGACGACCTTGCAAAATTTAATGAAAGATTGCATATAGCCAGATATAGGTGATCGTTTCATGTGACAAAATCTCCAAATAACAGGCGGGTCTCATGAGTTACATTTTCCATCGCATCACATGCTCTCGGAGTCATGGTCAAAGCATTTTTTTCTGTAGTAATCTAATTGACACGTGGAACATTCTCCTTTTGAGTCAAGATCACATGTGGATGTTCGTCTAATAATCACATCCTTATTAGAGAATACTTCTTTTTCACATGCATACATAGTTAGAAGATACGTCTAAATTTTAACCAACATAACTTGAAGTACAAAACATTATATATAATTATATAAAAATCCTTTTCGAAAACAAAAAGCATTTGATGTATACCACGAAATCTCAATAATTGATAACGAAATGGATTAATATTCGTGTTGTTGATCTGTAAGGAGGATATATAATTACTTTTTTCTGTTGCTATCATTTTAGATTTAGGTGATTACGATGTTATGAGGACTAAATTTAGATAACATTTTCGTAGAGAAGTTCTAAATTTTCTGAAATATGAGAACCAACAATACGTGTGTGTTCGCATGCCACACAATTATCTTTAATTAAAAAATGTGTTTATAAAGCTTTACCTCAAACTTGAAAATTCTCGTGGCTGGAATTTTTCATACATATGATATGTAAGTTATTTCATATTCTTGTGATCAATGAGTCTCTTTACTATCCAACTCACATAAAAAGAGGAAATTATTGCCAAAAAACTCACATAAATTTTTTTTTGGAAAAGGATGACTTTAAGAGTTTTAGTAGTTTTTGTTTTAATGTTAGTATAACGAATAATGTATTGAGGAAAAAAAAAAAAAAGAGACGGTGAAGGAACAGGTTTTCACAAATTTACATTTGTCTCGTGAAGTGATTTTGGTCTAGTAGCAAAGTCCACAGAAGACGGACACCATCACACCAGGGATCGAATCCCCGACTCTACAATTTAATTGTAGGAATTAGGCTAATAGACCGGTCAGTTGTAGCCCAAATATTGACAAAAAAAAAAAAAAAATTTACATTTGTCTCGACTTTATGAGCTGTTGCAATAGAGTTTTAGTTACATCAAATTACATCATCACTTTTCATTTCCTTATCGTTATTTTCTAAAGAAGATACTATAATATATTTTTGTTATAAAAAATCTAATAAAAGATACAAACAACCAAACAAACAAAAGGTCAATATGGAAGTTTCAAATTATATTTTAAAGGAAAAGAAAAAGCATTAGCTTAGTCATCACTAAATTATAACTCATCAATTCGTTCCCAGAAAGTTACAACTTTGGACCATTCCAATTATCTCTAATGGACCCCAGTAATCTTATCATATTTGCTGATTTATCCAATTACTTACTTTTTGATCAAATCAAACCCTAGCTGTTCTTTAGCCACTCATGAATCCCATTCTGACCTCACCTGATCATAATCCATTAATTACCATCATCTTCATCATCCATCACACATTCACACTCATCATCTTTTGCCATCTGCATCATTGGCTTAGCCTATCCCTGCCATCAATATCAACAAAAGACTAAGAAACTTTCTTTTCTTTTTTTTTGTATGAAAAAACTTGTTATTTTACTCTACGGAATATACCATGTTTGATCTTAACTATATTTTGGAGTTTTTTATCTGGTTTAGTAATTCTTTTGGAACCGGACTATGGTTAAGTACAAAAGAAAATATTAACAGGTTTGACGGATTTAACCCTCTAGCATGGTCGAACCTAATTAATTAATGGACTGAACCGAATCTAACCATAACTCCTTTCGAAACCTAAAATGACATCTTCAACCGACTCTAAAAAACGGTGGGTCATAAAATTTTGATCCATCTTCACATCTTTACTTATCATTATACGAATTGATACACGTTTACATTAGATTTTACCGGAAAAAAAAGATAAATAAAAATTGATACGTTAGATTTTAAACGAGAGAGGGGAAAAAAAAAAACATTACAGAGTTACAGATAGCATAAAACAAAGATATCTACCAATCTAAATAATCCTTCAGAATCTCCACGAGCTTATTAGATATGTGGAAGCTATTGAAAATGGATCTATATGTGTATGATCTGATGTAAGTAATAGAAAATTTAGCATACTATTGCCTCAAGGCCCAATATCGTAATGTGAAAGAGAAGAAGGAAAGACTAGGCCCATTAAAATGTAACTAGTTTCCAGGCCCAACAAATCCTATCATGAAGAGCCTAAATTTTTTTTGGGTTATAGAGGGGAGAAAAAACTTATGAAAAAGCATTTTAATTATTTAAATTGAACCAAATCGAATCTAAAAAAACAACCTTTATTATTTAATTTTTTAAAAATAAAAGTAGGTAGTATCGAACTAATATCATATGTCAAAAATATAAGGCCATTATTTTAATTTAATACTGGTCTGTTTTTCTTATCTGTTATTCAGTTATTTTTTTTTTGTTCTTTCTAAATGGGACTCTTGCAAACCGAACCAAAAAAACAAAATAACCCACTCCAACAAACAAACATGGTTTTTACACGATAATAGACCAATGAAATATAAGACATGATGGAAACAAAGTAAATTGAAAGAAATACATTAATACATACATATGAACACTTTGACCATAATCAGATCGATTATGAACAGCTACTCACATACCATAAGACTCATCAATCACCTCACACACATTGCAACGTTGCTTTGTTGAACCACTTGGTACTTGTTCTTGATTTTAAGACAATACATATTTGGATCATATTCCGGCCGAGCATTCCGGGGGAGGAATACGAAAGCGAGACCTATCGGTACAGTAATCATAGACCATATGGTTCACTCGAACCCATCTATATCCTCGAGCTTCGACCGGACTTAATTGGTGGTATGCACTGCCTTCCCACCAATTCTTTGGATTAGCAGGACAATCTGCCGGTCCCGGAACGGGACATCCTTCTATATCAAAATCTTTGTAGTAAGCATAAAATGGTGCTCCCGCCCAATTGATTTTCTCTATTCCTCCACGTGTTGCCCAATCATCGGCTTCCCACAACGTGGAATATACACCCATTGGTTGGAATCTCGGGTATGGTACTTTCCTTGCCTCATTGTTCTTATAAACCCTAATGGGCACATTGTCTACGTAGAATCTACATACCACATATATTGGACAATTAGAAACTGAATATTAATTTTGCATATTTTACTGCAACAAATAGAACCATATCTTTAATAATTTGTTTTTTTTTTCCTTATAATTTATGGCTAATGGATTATAAAAATGTGGGACCTCCATATTATCACATCAGGAATGCTTCCAAAACCAATATGCTGTCTCTTTCATTCTCTTATTACATGGCCCATGGGTCGACAAAATATTTAACCAATCATGTCTCTCGTGACAATTATGAAAGACAATAATAGTTAAAAGAATCTTATAGTACAGAATTATTGGTTAATTTGTTACTGTTAAATCAACTATATGTTACATTCCTTTTAATGATTAGACAGAGAAAGTTAGGATTAACTGGGTGTAGATGTTTGTGACTTACACAATACGGAGATGGTTCCATGAAATGGAGTATTCGTGGAAATCACGAGAAGGGTCGAACCAAAGGTTAACTCTTTGCTCTCTATCACCTTTACCATGCGCAAATACATTGGTTTGCACTGTGTAAGGTTGTCCACTTCGGTTTCCTAGGAACTCGAAATCCAGCTCGTCTCTTATAGAATCAGTATCCGAATTCATCTGCAGAATTTATCATATATATCATTTTATTTTATAACCAAAACTTATGAGCAAACTTGAAATATTTGAATATATAGTTACATAGAATGCAGCGACAGTTCCAGCCGAATCTCCTGGGATAAGTTTAATTTTCATGCTCACGCGGCCGAACAAGTACTGCTTCTTCGAAGCGAATCCACATCCTAATTAAACCAATATTAAGAAAACGAATAAAACTATTAAACTAAAAGATGTATATTATGTTTGTAAATAATATAAGGTAGAACGTATGTAAGAACCTGAGCTAGGGTCCAATTTGAGCTGAATGGCTCTCCCTCCATCGATTTGAGTGATATGAGCATCTGACCACGTAATCCTAAAGTCATCGTCAAACTTAGCCGGTCTACTCAAAACCGGCCGGTACAATGCTGCAAATAAGCATAAGCTTATCATAAATAAAACATTTTTTGAAGAGAAGAGTGATACCACCATTGTTGCTTTGTAACTTATGATGATGAGTTTGTTTTGAAATTAGAAGAAGAACGAAGTCATATTTATATAGAGACGCATGTAGGCAAATGTATGTACAATTATTGAGGAAGATCTCATTTAGAGCTCAGCTTTTCAGTACAGCTAATCACACTGATCGATCGTCTCAATATTTATGGACCTACCACTTTTCTATTATGGTGTTCTTATTATTATGTTTTAAAATTCACTGAATATGTCTTGTTTTCTTTCCATATCTTACTGTTCTTTCACTCTCTCTTTTTTCTTTAGAATTTAATTAGTTCTTGCACTTTTTCCTAATAACTACGAAAAATAATAACTATGAAAAATAAAATATATTTTGAGAAAAGTTAAAAATATTACTTGGCTCTCAATGATTGAAGTCTGAAGCAGAGGAATCTCTCAATATATAGCATAACTGAGAGGCGCGGTGCGATCTCAGTCGAAGACGTGTCATCATTACTGTACTCTACTATGCCTCGCAAAAATGATACGATCGTATCTTAGATTATAAATGGTGAAGTTTTTTTTTTTTTTTTCGGACAAAAATCCTAAATAAAGTTATTTTCCGTATTTTCCTAAATATTCATAAAGATGTTTCCGTCGACATGCGAGATGTCTATATATTATCCGAGATGATAAATAAGATTCGTACTAATTATTTATTTTCACATCTTTTGTTTCTTTTAAAAATGAAAAAAAAAAAATCACACGAGAAGTTAATTCTAGTTGCTTAAATGAGAGTAGGTCCGAAGTATTTATGATCGTGCATGAACATTCTAATATTTAAATAGAAATGAAAATGCATGAAAGTTGTCAAAATGTGGAGAGGCGTAATTAAGAGAGTAGGGATGCGTCTATGTCGTGGTCGTTGAATCGTTTTTATCCACATATATACATTAATACATATTTATTTGTATAATTTATTACTCAATATTAGTCCGAGCCATCATAGAAAAGATGATTCTACTCAGGCATTTGGCACTCTAATTTCAAAAACTTCAATCCAATTTCGTTTGTAGCAAAGTTAACCTTAGACTGGCTAGTTCGCTAAGTGACACAGTCTCACTATTCTTTTATAAGCTACTAAGCTAGCATCAACTGTATTTCGAAAGACTAAACCCACATATTTATCATACTAGAATCAATTATTTTGTTATTTCGTTTTTGATGCAATATTTGGTATGTAAGCTACCACGTCGAATAATGTAATACACCCTGGAATTTTTGCATGAAAACGATAGTTATCAAAACAATTAAATCTAATTAAATTGCAAGGACACACCACACTGGACAAAGCCACATGGAATTAAGAACTTTGGATAAGAAATTGACGGACTCCATAAATTTCATATAGCAAAACTCTACTTAACTCAAAATTAATGTCATGTCTTTAAATCATTCTACCTTTTGCATTATATTGATTTAAGTTAATATGGTACCCACCTTATTCATCCCTTCGCCACAATTTCCTTGTCGTACTTGTTCAAAATAGTAACAAAACACGACCGACAATAAATTGATTTGAGCTATATCGGAAAAAATAACTATTATTTTCCAGATAACAAAAACACTACTCAAATCGATTTCTTTTCATTAACAGTAGATTTGGTATAGATTTTCTAATATTTTAGAGAAATTGATACAAATGCCCCTCATTCCTTGTCACTTTTCAAAAATACCCCTCTCAGATCTACCCCTCTATAATTTGTATTAAAGAGACAATTTTGCCCTTAAGTTATAAACTTAAACCTTATTTAAAAAATATTTATATTCAAAAAATAAATAATTACAATAATTTTTGGCGGAATAAATTATGAGATTTTTTTTCCCGCCAAAAAATTACGGGAAAATTTTGGCAGGAAATTTTTGTTGCGGAAAATTTTTGTCGAAATTTTTTTTTCGCGTGAAACTTTTTGTGGTTTACGGGATTACTTTTCCCGCCAAAAAAGTTGCGGGATAATTTGGCGGGAAAATGTTTTTTCAGAAAAAACGTTTTTTGGCGGGAAATTTTTTTTCAGAAAAATTTTTTGGCGGG
>OVAQ01000355.1:0-35795 GCA_900406345.1 Erysimum cheiri | reverse complement strand
CCAAAAAAAAAAAAAAAAAGACAAGTTGACATTCAGAAAGTTTCCGAAACTCAGTTGATAGCCCTAAGTTGAGCCCATAAAGGCCCAAATAGCCCTCTCATATCTAAATGTAAATTACAGGAAGAGAGTCTACCATGCACTTCCCCGTAGGTGAACCAAACCCTATACAACGATCTGTTTCGTGTAGCTCTTTTTTTTTTTTTCTTTCTTCATCATTTTGCTTCTTGCAAAAAAAGAGTTAGCTCAGCTCCGATCATTCTCTCCGATTATCTTTCGTTCTTAGATTTATGGTGAATCGGTTATCGTCACTCTCTCCGTGCAACTTGTAGCTCCCTTCGAAACCATAACTCGCTGCGTTGGAAACTATCGAGCTCGTCCCTCCCTTTTCTGAGCATTCTTTAATAGGTGTGCAGAGGCGGTTTGGTTTCTGATCGGGTTAGCTTTTTGAGGTAAGGATCGTCTTCTTAGATTCTTCAATCTGTAATTTAGATTCCTTGCTTCTTTGTTCCTCCGCGTTATCGACGCAGATTTTGGGAATTGGTTGATTCAGGTGGCCGATTTAGGGTTTGTTTTACTGAAATACA
Source organism: Erysimum cheiri (assembly GCA_900406345.1). Classification (NCBI taxonomy): domain Eukaryota; kingdom Viridiplantae; phylum Streptophyta; class Magnoliopsida; order Brassicales; family Brassicaceae; genus Erysimum; species Erysimum cheiri. The sequence continues at coordinate 35,211 of OVAQ01000355.1, read as the reverse complement.
TAGTTCAAGTTCGAATATGTTGGAGATCCCATTTTTTGATTGCGGGATGATTCATGATTGTATCTTTGATTAACTCTAATGCATTCCTTTCTTGTGTCTGTTTGTGCTGAAACTTTTTGGTTTTGTTTCCATTACGGTTGTTAATATTTCCTTGCGGATTAATCGTTTTAAATCAACACTATCTCTTTTGTTTCCGTTTTTTCATCCACAAACGATCCACTGTTCTATAGACTAATCGGCTTGTTTGATGCAATGGTGCATGAAGCCAACCAACAATTTACTGATTATGTTTTCCCGTTAGATACTTATCATGGCTTTCAATGTTACCTTCTATTTATAGTTGCCGCTTCAGTTGAGCAATTACGTCTATGATATTTAACAATGGCTATTTGATGCCACCATGAGTTCACATTGGAACTTAATTCCCTTTGAGACCTAATTATCAACATTTGAGAAAAGTTCTTTTTTTTTTTTTGTAAATAATCTTTATCAGACTATCTAGTTTTTGTTCTTTATCTCCCTTTCCTTGTTAGTCTGAACAGTCAGAGGCTGCAATGAATATGCAACCTATTCTTCAGTCGAAATCTTCATCAAATGGATTTCCACTCAGAAGAGGTGAAAGAGAGGGAGTTCCGAGTAAGGCGCAGTCTATAAGGTCACATCCCGCAAATACACCAAATACAGGTTAGCTGTTGATAACCTGTGATTTATTTGCGTTGTCATGTTCTGAGTCCTCATGCTTGATGATATATATATATATTCAGCATTCAATGGGGAAGCTGGAAGCTTGGAGATGCCTTCACGTGATCGTTTAGTGTACCTCACAACATGTAAGATCGGGCATCTTGTGGAAGTGCATCTAAAAAATGGATCGGTGTATAGTGGTATATTTCATGCTGCTGATGTAGAGAAGGATTTTGGTGAGGCTCTGAATCAGAATTTTTTTCCTTAGAGATGTAAAGCTTAGAAAGACACTACTTTTCTTGCCATTTTTTAATTGCTTGAAACTTCCAGGAATCATTCTAAAGATGGCATGCTTGATTAAAGAAGGTACCTCACGAGTGCATAAATCTCGTTCCGAGTTTGTCAGAAAGCCGCCTTCCAAGACATTCATTATTCCTGCAGATGAACTTGTGCAAGTTGTAGCTAAGGTGTGTTTGCTTTTATAAACTAAGGGGAATCTCTATTGTTTTAAGTTTATGTCAATGTGTTACATGGCAGGGAGACTACTTTGAGTTTTGATATCGTCATTCCTTTTTATCATTGATTTTGGTGTTAGGATCTCTCTGTATCCAGTGAAGGCATGTTAAATGCGGTTCAGAGTGAGAAGCCGATGGAGCTGTTGACAGATTCTTCTATATCACAGTCTTATCATGTTGATCGGGAAAGACAGCTGAAACCCTGGATACCTGATGAGAATGTTCCACAGGGTGCAGATTTGGAGAATGTGTTTGATAACCCTTGGAATAGGTATACATACACACACACACACACACACACACACACACATGTGTGTATATATATATATAAATTTCTTGTCAGATTATATTTATTGGATGTTTAATATGTTGATTTGTCAGCTAGATTTCAGACTACGGTTTCTTAGCTGAACATTTTGAACGAGAGAATGGTGGGAATGAAGAGATTATTTTTGTGTTTGCACTTTAGACTATGATTATGATATTCCTTTTAGAAAGCTATTCTCTTTCTATATCTTGAGCTACAATTCTATTGTTTAGTGGAAGCATGTATGATATTGTGAAGAAGAGCCCTTGGTGAATGTCTATAAGATTAGGAAGAATAATGTTTTGATAGTTATCTCTTTTATTTATGAGTAATCTTTGCTGTGTAGTTACCTGGCTTTTCTTTCCGTGATACCTCTCATATGGCACTTTACTGGTAATATGCTCAGTTTATCCGTTTCTGCTTGGTAGGAGATGGAATCAGTTTGAGGTGAATGAGTCACTGTTTGGAGTAAAGAGCACTTTTGACGAGGAACTCTATACCACAAAACTCGAGAGAGGTCCTCAGACTAGAGAGTTGGAAGAGCAAGCCCGGAGGATTGCGAGCGAGATTGAGGGTGAGACTACCCGAGATCATCATGTAGCAGAGGTAATTTCGTGGGTTTTATTTGCACCTTGATTCCTATGATTTTGTTGTTGTTATAAGTCCAATTTTTTAAATATTCATGCACGCAGGAAAGAGGCCTTCAACTTAATGAGAAATTTGATATCGACGAGGAAACCAAATACTCATCTGTCCGTCCAGTTGCTGAATTTGATGATAGTGGGTTTGACGAGGAGGAGGACGCATTGTTGGATACCTGCAACGATCTGACTTTTGGTGGTTCATCTACTTCTGATGGCCAGAAGCCAGCTTCTAGTGGCAAAGGCTGTGAAGAATTATGGGTATGGCTGAGTTCTTCTTTGATAGTAGTTTATAGCTGAACGATTGGTGATGTTTCCATTCATTTTCTTTCAGGTTGACAGTCAGTCTTCTCGGAATAATACAAATGTAGATAAAAGCTGCTCGATCTCTGATCACGCTCGGCACCTTCCCTCTAAACAGCGATCCAAAGATTTTCCTGCCCCGGGCAGCAGTATCAGGTCAATTTTTTTGCTATTAAGCTACGCATCTGGAATTTCCTCTAAAAATGTGTTCTCTCACATTGGGAGTTTCTCTTGACTTAATAGTGAGAGACAGCTAGATGGGAGAAGAACCAACAATCCTCAAGAGATTTCACACAATAACAGAGTAATGCCAACTCCATGTTAATTATGCCATTTAATCATGATTGCGTTTCATTGTTGTTCTATTATTTTTAACATTGTTTATATGGCTTCCTTCTGTATTAACACAGGCAGCTGAGGAATCAACTTCTGGTCATGGAGGTATTCGCTACTTCTTTCTTACGCTGTTTTCTATATCTGCACCCCACTATATTTGTGTAATCCGTTTGAACAATTGATTCCCACAGAAGTCTGAACGTGTTTTCTTGTTCTAGACGTAGAATTACCTTTCATTTTTACAACTTCATCTTGATCTGACACTATTATTATCACGTTTATCTTAACGCGGACTATCTAGTGGCATTAATAATGTTCCATTGATGGTGGACTCTGTCGATGTTGCTAAATGGAATTTAGAAAAGTTCTTTTCTATACGAAGGAGTGATGACCTGTTATGAAACTTCCATCTAATTAAGAAACCAGGTTGTAGGCGTGAGCTTAATAAAAATATGTATATTGGAATATAGATATCAACGAAGGTGCAAAAGTTGGTGGTGGTGCAACCTCGGCGTCAAAGGCTGTTACTGAGAGAGAAAGACGAGTCAGTCAAGTTTCTGATCAAACAAAATCTGAAAGCTCTTTTGGGCAGTCGGCTTCTAGGAGTTCAGAAAGCCGCCCAGGTCCTTCAACATCAAGTCGTCCTGGGCTATCACCGAGCTCGTCAATTGGTTCTATGTCCTCATCAGAAAAGTCCACGCTTAATCCGAACGCAAAGGTGTTTTTGTTTGATTTGTTCAAACTTGATAAAGTGTTAACCTGTGTTTGTTTTTTGTTTTTCCTACTAATTATGGGTAGTTGGGTCTGATCAGGAATTCAAACTCAATCCAAATGCGAAGAGTTTCAAACCATCACAACCAGCTTCTGCGCGACTTCAGTCTCCAATCTCAGATGCCTCATTCTACTTCCCTGGTCCTGCTGTTCCTGTTCAGCAGATGCCTGGAATGCCGCCTGTTAATTACGGAGTAAGTTCCCTGTGTATATAGCCCAACCGAATTATGTTTCTAAAACTCACCACGTGAAAATTGGCAGGTCCCGCCGTATCCTGGCAACCAACCACCGATGATGTATCATCCTCAAACCTATTATCATCCAAATGGACAACCCCAGGTTTGACACTAACACACAAACCTATTGAATCTCACTATTCACAAAGAGATGAAAGGTCTAATGGTGATGGAAAATTGGAATTGTGATGTAGTACCCGCAGCAGCAAATGATGCCTGGTCAGCAGCAGGCTAGGCCAGTTTATTACATGCAGCCTCCTCCTCCTTACCAGCAGGTTACTGTTGCTCTAATATTTCCCTCTTTTTATCTTTTTGTTCTATTGGTGAAAAGAGTTAAAAAAACTTTTGGATGCTGAAACCTGTGTTGTTTTCACAGGACATGCCATATAATAAAGGGCGAGAGTAATCACTACCCGATGGTGAATGATGTTGTTTTTCTTGTGAAGGAAGTGTACGAACCATCTGGTTTTATTCACTCTTCTTTCTTTTCTCTCCCTTATCTGATTTTCTCTTTTTAGATTTCCCTATCTGATTTTGATATTTCGTGTTATAAAGAAAAAAGGAACAAAAAAAAAAAAAAAACGATCTCTCTGTAGTCTGTACTGAGTGTATTCTCTCCTTTTTTTTTTGTATCAGAGATATAAAAGTTTTAGAGTTTAGGTTTCTCTCGTGTGTCTTCACTTCGTCCTTCTCATTTTTGTGTATTTTCTTATATGCAAAATACTGAATTTCTGGGTGATTTTGTTTTTAAAAAATCCAAAACTTGTGATTCGTTTTAGAGGAAAAGAAAAGAAGAGTAACGACGATTTTCAATTCACGCAAGGTTGNGTTTTTTTTTTTTTTTTTTTTTTTTTTTTTCTTCTTGTTGTAGGGCATTTTTATTTAATAAGACGTTAAACGTTGCTATCTGTAGTTGGTCTCGCGCGTGATTATTATCACAATGATCAATTTGGAGTGGGAGTGTGGATATGTAAGTTTAGAGGATTTGGTAGGCAACAAAGATATGTTTAAGATTCGACCAAAAAAGAAGAGAATCGTACCTAATTTACTTGTCGCATATATGATTGTAGGTGTAATTGCGTTGAGTCATTTTTGAGGAATCTCAACATCGAAAAATAGATTCCATTTTCTATGTGGTGAAACATTTTATTTTGGTTAAGTGGAGATTTCAACTGTCGCTCGACTTATGACTCGCGTAAGTTATGAATGATGATGATTGCTCACCAATCTCCATCTAGAATTTACTTTTGCTCCCTTATAATCACTTATTCAATTCTTATTCACAACTTCTTTTCACGAAACCAACCAACATACTTTAGGGTGATCCGTTGTGATAGAAACTGAAATTGATCAACATATTCCATTTTCTACGTGATGAATTTTTCTGTTTCTTTCAGTATAGATACCGAAAGAAAACAAGAAAATGCACCAATACTCAACTAATCAGTCAACTACAATACTGTACCTTGCTTGTGTTCGGAAGTATATTTAAAAATGGGAAGAAAAGGGATTCTTCCCCTTTGCTTGACTTCATTTCAGTTTGTTTTCACGCCAAGTATAAATTATAAGTATCCAGTACCCACATAATTAAATTAGATTGTTTAAAGTCTATTGATTGCGCCATTAAAAGATGCTGACAACCTCCATTGAGACTTTTGCTTTACCAAGCCAAAATAGTACTATATGACACAATTTATAGAAACTAGAATTGTAGTAAGATTTGTAATTTAATTAGTTAATTGAAGATTTTAAAATATCAAGTGTTCGTCAGTCTATATTTGTTCTCTTAATACAAAACCTAGTAATCATCATTATTCAATTATTAGTTTGAATATTTTTATTAGGTGTAATGTTATTCCATAATATCAATATGGAAAAAAGGACAAAAGTCCGGCAAAAACTTGAAACAAAAAGGGAAGTGCGTCTATGTTGAGTTGTGACGTGCTTTATCATCCAAACACCAGACGTGAATCTCACGCGCACTGCACTAGAGAAGCGCGTGGATTTCGGAAAAGCGATGTGGCGGCTGTGAAAGAAAGATATGGTAATTGGTGTTTAATGTGTCTCTGTTTTATGCATTTTTTAATGAGAAAATTTCACTACATCATTCACATCAGAGTCCGATTCCACCGTAAGCCTTATACACCTGATTATTCTCTCTCCCAAAAGTGTTAGTATCCACTTTTTGCTGTTGAAGCCTTCTTATTAAAGTTTACTATTTTTTGGTTGATAAATGGAGTATTTGATCTGATTATTGGTAATACTAGTAATTTAAGAAAAAAGGAAGAAGACAAGAGTGGTTCATAAATGTAAACAACGAATATAATACTCCTTCCGTTATTTTTTATTTGATTTTTGTAAAAAATATTTGGTTTAAAAAAGATAATTTTTTTACTTTTCTACACAATTGTTAAAAATAAATTATTGAATTCAAGAAAAATAATTAAATATTATTGGTTTAGATTTGTTGAAAATTAAAAATCACAAAAATAATGTGTTTTAATAGAGTGGTTTATTATATCTGAAAGACTAGAACATCAGATTAAAAAAATAAAAAAGAAGGGAGGGAGACTGGGAGAGTAATATTTAATGTAAAGCTAAAAGGTAGTGCCGAAGATTAAAAAAAAAAGAAAGAAGTGAGGTAAAGCTTTTTAGCCATAACCAATAGTAATACCAAATTTTGCAGGAGACAGTGAAATTGATAAAGAGAGAGAGAAAGACGAAAAGAAGCCATGTTTTGAGGAAGGAGACATGCATCATCTCACCCTTACTTGATTCTTATCTTTTTTTTTTATCTCTCCATCTTTCACCAAATCCATAGATTCTCTCTAAATTTGGTTAAATTTTAGTCGCTCTGTTTGACTATTTGTACTCTGCTTTGAGAGAAAAACCCCAATTTTTAGGTGAGAAAATCTGAATTCTTTGTTGGTTTCTTCTTTTTTAGTTATGTTCTGTTTTCTTGGTTTTTTTGACTGGATCAGTAAGTTCGAACGTTGGTTTTAGTTTCTCATGTCTTATGTCGATTGATTTGTTTTCTCTTTTGTTCGTTTCCTGGGCTTGATTTTAACAGTTAGTGGAATTGCATGTTTGTACTTTCTTTGGGTGATGATGAATCACAGTTCTGTTTTTGATCTGATTTGCTAGGCTTTCTATTCTGATCAAAGTCAGAATCTTTACTTTCTATTTAGTTTGATAATCGGATCTACTCCGCGGTTTCTTTCTTTTTTTTCTTTTTCTCTATTAGATCTGTTGTTTGTTGCTCTGTTTTTTTGAATCAAGAATGGTTTTGATTACTTCCTCCCAAGTCAATGCAATATCATGACTGGTTTTTACTTGATTGGGATTATAGGTGACTGAAAAAACATCTCTTGATGGTCTGGAGATTAGCTTATTGAACTAGTGTTTCAGACAATGCAAGAGTTCCATAGCAAATATTCATTGCCTTATCCTGCAACTTCTTGGGGAAACTCTGGGTTCACCAACTCAAATGTCCAAGGATCATCATCCATGACCGACAACAACACTTTAAGCTTGACCATGGAGATGATGTCTACCCATTTCCCTGAGATGAAACAAACAGATTTTCAATTGAAGGACCATGATTCCTCCTCAACTCAATCCACTGGAGGAGAATCATGTGGTGAAGTTGCAAGTTTGGGGGAACATAACTATCCTTATGGCCACAACATTGTTACCCATCTCTCAGGTCCACTTTCAACCCCTTTTTTTTGCCCAAAAAAGTGCTCATATTGCGTCAACTGCAGTAGTTTTAGCTGATGTAATGGGTTCTTGTTTTGATGCAGGTTACAAAGAAAACCCGGAGAATCCTATTGGAAGTCATTCGAAGCCGATCTTGTCCAAGGTGTCTCAAGATTCAGTGGTTCTTCCTATTGAGGTTAATTAGTCTTTCATCTTTGACCTTATTATAAATCTTGTAGTAGATGAGACTGAGTTTAAAACCAAATACTATATCAATGATGTCTAATGTCTATATGCTCTCAGGCGGCTCCTTGGCCTCTACACGGCACTGAAACCCCACATTTCAATGGTTTCTTGTCTTTTCCGTATGCATCACAACACGTGGTAACACACAATTACTACATTATAAGATAATGTTGTTGTTGCATCTTGTCCCCGTGAATCCCCTGTCCCTAGGAAAATTCTTGATCTTATGAGGTATTTGTTATGGGAATACTTGCAGGTGCATCATTCTCAAATTGGAGGGTTGGTTCCTTCTAGAATGCCTTTGCCTCACAACATTCCTGAAAACGAACCAATTTTCGTCAATGCAAAACAGTACCAAGCCATTCTACGCCGCAGACAGCACCGTGCAAAGCTCGAAGCTCAGAACAAGCTCATCAAAGTCCGCAAAGTATGTTTATTTCTATCGCACTACTCTCATAAATAGAATGATAAAAAGCTTCGAGAAGTTCATAGTTTTGTGTCGAAAGACCAATTCTTGTGTATGGAATTATGCAGCCATACCTTCACGAGTCGCGCCACCTTCACGCGATAAAGAGAGCTAGAGGCTCTGGTGGACGTTTCCTCAACACAAAGAAGCTTCAAGAATCAAAATCTCCTCCATTATTGGGTCCACCGCATGTCTTCAAGAACTCTCCTGGAAAGTTCCGGCAAGGGGACATTTCAAGGGGTGGGATCGGGTCTAGTGGCTCGACTGCTTGCTCGGACCTAACCGGGAACAACAACGACATGTTCCAACAAAACCCACAATTCGGGTTCTCAGGTTATCCATCACACCACCATGTCTCAGTCCTCATGTGAGACTCTTGCTCTGGCAAGTGGTTGATGAAATCATGACGGGAAGTCATCCTTGGCTAATATATTTGATCCATAAAGTATCTTTCGTACAAGTCTCTGCTTTCATTCTACAATCTCTACTGCAAAATAAGTTGAAATCTTTCAACTATTTTTTTCCTTTTCTTTTGTGTGTACATGTGTGTGCGCGCTTATTGTTGCTGGATTTGTGATTTATGTAATGTATAATTATTTGTTTTGAGAGCTCAGTATTGTGTATTAATTAAGATGCATTTTGGATATCTAACTTTTTAGTTTGTTAATATTACTTCTATGACATGAAGAAAATATCAGAACGAGAATTTGAATGGATAAACTTTGTGTCTTTTCCGAGTACTTAAATGTTACGTTGTTGGTTTCAAACTGCAGATACCAACAGCTGTGAAGTCTTCCCCTGTTGGTTGAATCTTCTCTTGAATGGTCGACCACATAACCCCCAAAAAATATATTCTAGTTGAGGAAGAATGCAAGTTGCTGCATGAAGTTATATTAGCAAATGAGAAAGAGAAAAATGAGGGGATATTTTTGCACGAGTTAGACAATAAAGAAACTGCAGGTACCAAGAGCCAAGTGGACCAACCTTGAACAGATTTTATTTTAAAACTAATGGGGAAAAGGCCAACAATAAGTATCTTTGGTGGTCAAAAGGTATCTCTTATAGAGACGAACTAATATGCTGAAACTGAAAGATGAAACTAGAACAAGGTTTGCAGTGAGATATATATCTCCAACAAAACAAATGAGCATATACAATACAAAGTCCTATGAACAAGGTTTGCAGTGAGATATATCTCCAACAAAACAAACAAATGATCATTTTGCAAACGTTATCATTTTGTGAGATTGAGAGAATATTCATTGGTCCTCATCACACCTCTTGAACAAGGAGATGAATTAAGATAGCAAAAACAAATAAATAATTGACTAGCAGCAGTAGTCTTGTTCAAAAGGACATGAAAATGTTAAAAGCAAAAAACCCAAAAATGAATGAAAGCAAACAAAATTAAGAAAATGAAACTAGTTAACCTATCTGCACTAAACTTGGAACATAAGAAGAGCACACAAGTGGGACACAATATATGAAGGGAGTGAATCCAAACATGTCAGGTTCCCCGAGATTCGGAGCTTCTCTGATATTCACAGATTTGAAGTATCCATCATGTCCAATGATGTGAGCTGTTTGGTAGCGACAAGTCTCGGTCCGTCCATATCCGTCTAGATCGAAAACCACGGCGACTTTCTTCTCCTCGTCAATGAAGAAACTCCCAGCTTCAACATTAAACTTAAAGCCAGTGAGTGGTCTCATATCCACTTTCAAAAACTTGCTCCAAGACACAGCAGTAGGCTCGATGTTAGTGGTAGTCCAAATCTCCAAGCACATTTCGATATAGCTATGGTGGTGATATAACACAGCGAGCTGCTCACCTTTAACACAAGATAGAGTCACAGTCTCGTCATACATAGAGTGAAACGGCAGAGGAAGACGAGGTCCAAATCTCTCAGCTGTAAAATCAAAACAAAGTAGAAAAACTGGAAGATCTGTTGTATCTACTTCGTCGCATCCCTCTACTGCTTCCACCATTATTTTCTCTTGATAAAACACTATATCCCAGTCTGGAGTGACATCAAGAACCTTCCATGAATTAGAGCTAAAATCGTAGATTTCGTACCCAAAAACTTTGTTTCCGATGTACGTAATCATCTAGAAACCTCAAGACTTTGTGGTTACGGTTGCTGTCGTATCCCAGAGCATACCTGTCTAGTCTGTGGAATTTGTCTCTGGGTTGGATCCACCTGGTTTGACCCAAATAAGGATTCCATACCAAGAGCCTAGAGCTGTCCTTGAGGACGCATAACAACAAACCGTCACAGTGAAAAACTTTAGATACCTCGATTTGGTCAAGTGCACTTATTTGCTTTACAGATATTGGATCAGCCAAGTCTCCTCCGTTGTCGTTGTTGATTCCTCGGAGATCAAATTTTATGGAACAAACCCTATAATCCATCATCATGAACCCCATAAACTGATTCTTCGCCGCTGCTTCACCAAAAATCTCTGCTACCAAACCCCCAGAAAGATCCGACATCATCGTCGTCATTGTTTGGAGGTTTCGCAAAACACGGTTATGACAAATTATACATATACAGTACTTATCGTTTATACTATAGAGAGAAAATTATTATGTTAGGCTTGTAGATTACAATCCGATGATCATGAGTAGTCATGACTCGTGACTTTCGCTACCTACGTGGTTCCTCTGGTTTTTGTTGCTGGGCTTGCTTCCTTTTTTTGGCCCACTTATTTTAAGGTTATCAGTTTGGACCACCTAATGATGGGCTTGTGTTTTTGTTTCGTTGGACCTTTTCCCTTATATTTTCAGATCAAAGGAAAAAAGAAAGTTAAAAAAGAAGTTAGACGGATAAATGTCGAAAAGTTTATAATTATAACAAAAACTGCAACATTCCACACATTAACTTTTGTTTATGTTATTTTTACAATTTTCCTGAATTAGTATTTTTAAAATATTTTTATCTTAAACTTCCACAAAATCTTTTTTTATTTTCTGATTTTTTTAATACTGTTTTTTTATTAAGGATTTTCTTTTGTAACTCTTTTTTTTTTTTTTTTAATTCTCACAACAATTTCCACAATTTTCACTTCCATTTAATTTTTAGTGCAAATTTTTATTTTGTCACCTACTGTTTTCTTTCTAGAATTTTTGATACATTCAGATTTCAAATAGTTATAGATCAAAGTAATTTGCTTTTCTACTTTTTATCATTTTTTTTCTTACTTGGTTTTTTCGGTAACTTTACTTATTTATCTACTTTGCCAACAATCATATTTTGTCAGTTTTTCATTTGGAAAATTTGGTCAAAGAAGAAGAAAAAGTGATATATAATCATGTGAAAAACTATTACGTGTGGTTTATAACATCTCACACATTCATAAGATTTCACTTTCCCGTGCATAGCATGGACACAATACTGCAACAATCAATATATCTTAATTTTTTCCTAAAAAACTTTTCCCTAGAAAATTACAAGACAATCAACTTAAAGTTCCCCTAAATTATAGGATAATCGCAAAACAATCAATTTCCCTAAAATATAGGAGAATCTCTAATCCTTTTCTATATTTAATCGCAAAGTTCCCTAAACTATCGTTGAATCGCAATCTCATGTCATATTTGCTTAATTATGGGTTGTTTCTCTTACGAGGATTGAAGAAAACCATGTTTTGAAGATTCATAGTGGATAATAATCTCCAAGAATCGCTCGCAAAGAAGTAGCTTTGAACGATTATGATGGAGAATCTAATCTCCAAGAATCGCTCGCATAGAAGTACCTTTGAACGATTATGATAATGAGAGAGTTTTAAAATGAGATGAGGTAATTTTTTTCTTATATACGGTTCCAAATAAAGACACGTGACTTTTTTTTCTTTTACTTCCCCTTCACGGTCATTATCGTTCATCGAAAGGATATTCATATTCTTCCAACTCATTAATACTCACCTCGCGATGTTGATAAGAAATTGAAGAGTAATCAATAAAATTTTAAACTTTACCACTTTATAAATTTTAAGTGATTCATGTCACATTTTAACTAAAAATCATGTATACTAGTTTAGTTGTTTTTTTGACAAAAAAAATTTGTAAGTGTTGAACATAATTATTGAAATAGTAAATAAATTAAAATAAAGTAAACATTGATTTTTACAACCAAAAACTAATTTTAATAGTTAATATTTTAATTAAAGTAAAAAATACTCCCTCCATATTTTAATAAGTGTCGTTTTAGAATTTTTGTTTTTTTGAATTAGATGTCGTTTTCAAATTTCTATGCAAAATTTATTACTTTTTAATGTTTTTATGACGTCATAAAACATTAAAAAGTAATACATTTTGCATAGAAATTTGAAAACGACATCTAATTCAAAAAAACAAAAATTCTAAAACGATACTTATTAAAATAAGGAGTATATATATAACAAATTTAAGAGGCCACCGTTGATAAATTTGTTGCAAGGACCCTTCTTGGCTTTTGTAAACTGTTATCTGGAAAATTATTTTACTCTGATATTTTCGATGTAGACAATGCACAGATTTCCATCTTTTTTTTTTTTTTTGGCTCAACTTCAACTTAACCATTAACCAATGAAAGTTACATCACATATCTGAGTTCACTACAGCTTTAAGCCAATTAGGCACAATAGAATACAACTTAGGATCATAATTCTTTGAAGGCACATATTTCCATCTAGATGTCATCACAATCACAAGTTGGGTCTCTTTTATTTAAGCCTCTGAAGACAAAATAAGTGATTTTGTTCATTCCACCCCAAAACTAACCATGACAAGAACACTGCTACGGTTTAGTCCTACAGATAAGGTCCATTATCATTTTAACCATCTCCCTCTGACCTTTGATGGCTCAAAAGAAAGTACGATTATCACAGAACATCCCTCCGGAATAGGATCCGGATTTTGACAGCGGCATATAATTCAAAATTATGACAACAAAAAAGAAGAAAAGAACTATTTTAATGATTACAACCTTGCACCGGCATAACCAAGATTCTATTACCACATAAACAACTAAATCAAACTGCAGATGCCAATTTAAAAACAAAAACGAATGAAAGTAAAAAGGAGTTGCAAGAAACAAAACAATGAAAATGGAACTAGTTAATAATCTGCACTAAACTTGGAACATAAGAGGAGCACACAAGTGGGAGCAGAGTATATCCACATATGTCAGGTTTTCCTTGATTCGGAGCTTCTCCGATATTCAGAGATTTGAAGTATCCATCTTGTCCAATGATTTGAGCTGTTTGGTAGCGACAGGTCTCGGTCGGTTCATTCCCGTCTAGATCGAAAACCACAGCGACTTTCTTCTCCTCATCAATGAAGAAACTCCCAGCAAAAGGGTCAACCGGAAAACCAGTGAGCAGTTTCATATCCACTTCCAAAAACTTGGTCCACGACACCGAACTGTGATCAATCTTATTCGTAACCCAAATCTCCATTATCAGACATGTCTCCCATCGTTGATGTAACACAGCGAGCTGCTCGTCTCTGACACAAAATAGAGTCACAGTCTCTTCATCAGAAGAGTGAAACGGCAGAGACAGACGTGGACCAAATGTATCCGATGTAAAATTAAAAGAGAGTAAAAAGTCTTCAATCTCTGTTACTCCTTCCACTGTTTTCATCTCTTGAGCAAAAAAGTAAGCATTTCCCTTCAAAGTCACGCTGCGTTGATGAGGCAGTATCTTCCAGTTGGGAGTGACATCAAGAACCCTCCATGAATCAGAGCTAAAATCATAGATTTCATACCCGAAAACGCGGTTTCTGCTTTGATAGAAATCGAAAACCCTCAAGATTTTGTGGTTACGGTTGTTGTCATATCCGATAGCATACCTATCAAATCTATTGAAATCGTTTACGGATTGGATCCACCTAGTTTGCCCCAAATATGGGTTCCATACCAAGAGCCTAGAACTGTCTTTGAGGACGCATAACAACAAACCGTCACAGTGAAAGGCTTTAGATATCTCCACTTGATCAAGTACGCTTACTTGTTTTATAGATGGATCAAGGAAGCCATCACCGTCGTTGTGGATTCCTTGGAGATCGAATCTCAAAGAACAAACCTTAGAATCCATCATCATGAACCCCAAAAACAGATTCCTTGCTGCGGCTTTACCAAAAATCATTTTTTTGGATAGAGCATTCCATTTTTTGCAAGTACATCGCACTGATCTCAAAGATGTCATATGAACCCTAACGAGTATCTCCGCAACCAAATCCTCAGTAAGATCGGACATCGTCTTCGTCATTTTTCTTTCCACAAAAAAGCTGTAACAAAAAATCAAGGGCTTTTTACTTTTTTATCTTTCACGTTTGCTTTTCCAAATTACATACAGTATAACTATTATTCTAACACTTGTCCAATTTTTTCAACTTAATAGAGAGGCAGAGAAATCAACATACCTTAGTAGTTTATCGATAACCTTTGAAGGTGGCTCGGGGTTGGATCTGTGATGAAGGTGCGACCGTTCGACGGCGTTGCAGACAAAATGGCATCGGAAACGACACAAAACGAAGGAGAAGCTAATACACTCTGATTAATGGGCCGGCAGGTGAAGTGGGCCTAAAGGTGTAACGGGTTTTTAAATTGACGCACAACAAACAAATTTTGGAAATTTCGATAACATACATATTAACACTTTGTGGGAATAACAGAGAGAGTTGTCTCAGTGAATCTGAAGGAAAGAGCGAGTATTTTTATTTGCCAAATTTAAAGACTTGAATAAGTTTTAGCTTTCTTTTAAGCTTAAGCTTAGATTGAACCATTTTTGTTATGTACAACAAATTAATCGTTACTATATATATACACATACCATACATGGACTAGTTAACAACAATTTGAGGACTCATCAGCTTCCCCATCCGACCATGGTTCCAGGGCGGGAAAACGCGAGTCCTCGATCATACATCCGTTGAATCTCTTCTCTGTATTCAGTCAGAGACTCATCAGGAATTGGTGGAGTTAGCTCCACCACATCACCCATCTTCAGTTTCCACTTGAGGTCACTTACAGGTCTCTGGTTCAGCCTTGGCCTTAGTTCTTCCTTTGCTGGGATGCCATACATGGACCACCTCGAGCTCCCTGGCCCTGCCCGGCTCAGCAGATCTGAGACTGTAGAACTTGCTGGAAATTCTTGCACAGACATCTGCATTTTCCGATTTGGTAAATATAACAATTATTTGGTGGATCAAGTGTTACACTTTTTTGTACTAGACAAGATTATTAGAGGTTTTATAACAAACCTTGTCATTTTCGATTACGATGACATAGACTGGTCCGTCCTGGCTACTGTTAGGCTTGTAAGAAGCCGGGCAATCCTCGGAGTGAGATGGAAACTTGCAAGGGGGTTTGATGGAATCAGAAGAACTAATGGAAGATCGGTCTTTGCTCATTGCTTCGCAATGCCAGGTTACGACCCACCGAGCCCATTCAACCATCTGAAGCACAAACGAGGAGTATTTGCAGTCACCTTCCTTGTACCTCCAATGAGCTGCAAACCCAAATTCCGCTTGCAAATGCATCTCCTGTGTACGTATTTGGACTTCAAGTGGGACTGTTCCATTGTCCATCACTACCGTGTGCAAAGATTGATACCTAAAATCCAATTTACCAAAGTCAGATTCATTACACTTTGACAATCCACTTCCAACCACAACTTAAACGACGAGATATTATTAACTTACCCGTTGAACTTGGGATGAGTTATGTAATCCTTGAGCTTTCCAGGAACTTCTGACCATAAACTATGAACTACTCCTAAGGCCTTGTAACAATCTCCTTCGTTATCAACAATCAAACGCAACCCATGAATGTCATGAATTTCATCAACTGTTAGCTTTTTCCTGGTATAGTAAAAAAGACAACATCAACATTAGTCTTCTGGTTTCACTCACATTGTTCAATCTGTAAAAGAGAGGAATAAGAACTTACTTCAACATTTTGCTGTAAATACTATACAAGCTCTTGTGCCGGCCACACAGAACATGATAAGAAATGCCTTCTATCTTAAGAGCTTGCTCCAGTTTCTCTATGGCAGAAGTAATCATGGCTTCATCGAATGAATCCTCGAGCATGGTTGACATCTCATTATGCTGGTCCGGGTAAAGATGCTTGAAACAAAGATTTTCAAGTTGAACTTTCCAGGTCGAGATTCCCAAACGATTAGCCAAAGGTGCGAATATTTCCAGCGTCTCTTTAGCAAACCTCTGCTGTTTCACTGGGGACAAAGCATAAAGCGTCTTCATGTTGTGTAATCGATCAGCCAGTTTTATAAGAACAGCTCGTGCATCTGCCATTGCAAGAAACATGGTGTGCAATCGATCTGCTTCAACAGTTTTACACGCCGTATTGTTCTCTCTAGCGAGTTTGCTCAATTGGCTAAGCTTTGAAACCTATGCAAAACACACACACACATTGAACTCAATTAGCTAACACACAAAGATTTAAAAACCAAGAACCTCAATCAATCAAAGTCAAGAAATGTCCTTAAGAAATGTCCTTATTTCTTACCCCTTCAACCAAATCAGCAACTCCTGCTCCAAAGTTTCTGAGAATATAATCATAGCTCATGAATGAATCGTCCATAGTATCATGGAGAAGCCCAGCCACAACCACAGTTGAGTTAGCTCCGATATGAGCCAATAACATAGCAGTCTCAACGCAATGTTGAAGGTAAGGATCACCACTAGCTCTCATCTAAATACACACATCAAACGGAAAGTTTAATCACCTAAAACAAACAAAAAATCGAAAATTCATGAGAAAAAGTAGCTATTGAGATTGTCTTTTAGTCTACCTGTCCTCTATGAGCTTTCTCTGCTTCATAAAATGCTTTGATCACAGATTCATCTTTGAAGATATGGTGTCTCAATTGAGCACGTCTTAACAAATCCCTAGCATATGGCTTTCTCGTATCGACCCCATCACCATCCTCCATAGGAAACGTTAGCTCATCAACGAGAACAGAATCCGAAGAAGACGATCCCAATTCGTAATCCACACACGATCCAAGAGCTTTCCTTACGAATCCATTGAACAATCCACTAGCTCCTACACGAAATGAGCCATCGAGATTCCGATCGCGGGACGTTCTCATCGGAGGGCTACAACTACACGAGACTGGACCGTGAAGCACAGAGATAGGGCTTTGGTGGTCTCGTCTAAGATACGATGAATTCACAAATTTCGCCGGAGAATAACAAAAGGAGCTGCTCAAGCTCAGATCTTTTAAATCCTCACTCCGATCGAGGCGTAATGAAGAAAACTCCTCAACTCCGGTTGAGTATGAGCAAGCGGAAGGTGAAGATTTGAAAAGTGAAGAGAGACCTCCGACGATTGGTTTCTGAGGCGACGAGGCCATCGAAGGGGATGTTGACGAACTCCTGGAGGTCAGATCGAGATCACATGAGATCTGATGTGGCGTGGAACAAACGCTGCTAGGTGGAGTTGCATAAAGCGCTATAGTCGTCGCCACCACCATTGGAGCTCGTTGGTTTTGGTTTAGAATCCTAAGGTTCAGTTTTTAAGCAAAATCAAAAAAGAATAAAAGAATCTCAAGAAATCTGTGTAATTTAGCTCCCCAAAGTCGTCAATTTTCCCGGGAATTTAAAGTCACCTTTTTTCTATTGAAACAAACGGATTTACTCAAAACCCACGAATTCTAACACGAAACCCAGATGGATTACGGATTTGTACAAGGAAATTTATACGGAAATTACTTTGATGGGAAGAACAAAGCGTCAAAGCCTAAAAGTATGTACAATTTATACTAGTTTTGAATATGCAATTGAAAACGAGTCTTAACGCAGACAAGAGGGTGTGTGTGAGGAAGGAGAAGAAGAAAGTTAGACGCTTTGATTTATGGAAGAAATATAAAAATCTACTAGTAGTATTTGATTTTTCTTTTCCTCTCCTTCCTTCTGTCTTCTTATTCGTCTGTTTTATGTTCGGCCGACCAAAGCTTAACCGATACACTTTACTATTACGCAAATGCCCTTCTAAGTTAATCGGTACTTACTAAGTCGAACAAATGTTAACTTTATAAATTTTAAAATTCACGATTTGCATTGCTTGAAACGTAAATATAAAACTCTAATTGATCTATAAAAAATATTAAACGAATCAAAGACATAGTGACCCGTTGATCTTTATGATAAGCTTGTTTAAATATTCCGATTTCAAATTTCAGTAACCCGCTGATCTTTATGATACAATGCAATTTTTTCACATTTTTAAGTGATTTTTTTTTATTGAATAGTTTTGTTCTTTATTTTTATTTTTGTCAAAGTTTCTTTACTTTTTATTCAAAAATATTAAATATTTTTTGAATGTGTGTTAAAATTAAAATTCACTTTATTTTTACTAATTAAGTAAATTATGTCCGTTTTTAAAAATTCAAATCACAACATATATGAAAAATAAAATCTAAATTTTATTTACTATATAGACTATGTATTGATTCAATTTTTTAAAAAAATATGATCATAAAAAGATGAGAGGTAAGTTTTTAATAAAAAATTTGAAATATTTCTAAATTAAAGGGAATTAATTTTGTTAACAAAATTAGAGGGAAGAGAAAATTCAATATTTTCTTAAATAAATTCAATAGGTGAGAGGAGAGTTTGAAAGTTTTGGATAGTAATTAATACCGAATTCCGTAATATAATACTTTGGTAAAAATGTTTTTCTATTAGTAATATATAGAGGATTATTAGTACGGTAACTACAGTCTAATCTCGTTATGTCGTTATCCATTACTGAAAGATAAAATATTTGTTATTGGTCATATCAACTTGTCGTCCAAACTCAAAACACAAATAGATTAATGGTAGGATATTATAATCAAAGCTCATTCGTTGTGATTAAAAGAGACTTGCGATAATAAAAAATTGATGACACGCTAAATTATTAACAATATCGAATCAGATGACATCGATATCCCAACTTCAATTTGGCTATAAAATACTCAACTTAAAGCATAGTACTAGCTTATGGACTAGTCACTAAATGGCTTTTGTGTGCTCATAAAAGACAATTTTAAGTTGATTGTATTTTAACCTTTAACTCGTATGACAAACTAAAAGGTGTGGTACTAGTCTCATAATTAGCAGTATTTTGATATTATCAGATTATGTAATTTTTTTATTCTTCAAATATTTTGCCAGTTTTATACAGTACCAGTTTTGATTCAGATATTGGCAATCACTTTTATTCATATATGCTTTCTTTAGCTTCACGCCAATGCATGACCCCGCCATCTTTTGCATATTAATATTCTATTGAATAATAAACTTTTTTCTAATATATATTATTATCCTCTTGGAATCTTTTTATTTTTCGTCTTCTGTTTTAAAAATGAAGATAGATTTATAAGTACAGTGTCAGCGGCAGATGAGTCATCCCATATGCATCAGCGTCAGCATCAACTTGATCCATTTATAAATTATAATTACTGTTAGTATAATAATGACGATTGTTGAAAAACAACTTTCTTTATTACTGTATTTAATATACTTAATTGGTTTACTTTTCGCAAATGGAATTTGTTACTTTAAACATGAACAAAATCAGCAAATTGTAAAACAAGGGTCCACCATGAGATTTTGTGTTTGTCTACTACTCTTTTTTAAATAAAATCGCACCCAAAACCGCACCTTTATGTATATAAAATCGCAAACAAGATATGTACAAGCATATATAATGTGGATGGTCTAACAGTGCTGTAACAGTGTCAAAATCTCTATATATACATATGTATGTATATATTTTTGTTACTATTTGAACTGCACCGCACTTCTCTCACACCACAAAATGCAGTTACCATTCGGACCCTTAGTTTAATTTCTATCGTTTTATTCATTTTGTTTATCTATTTCGCGAGGACCCCTTGGATATTTTTTTTGGCTTCAATAATGAGAACATGGATGGAGTCCAGATTGGTGACTGGGTTAATTACTCTCCCCTAAACTATATACTCCCTCCGTTCTTTAATATATGACTTTTGTTGAAAATATTTGGTTTAAAAAAAATGGATTTTCTCACATTTTTATGTACAATTGTTAATGATAAATTATAGAATTCAAGAAAAATAACTAAACATTATTAGGTTAGAATTGTTGGAAATTATAAATCGTAAAAAATAATGTATTTTAATATGTTTGTTTATTATATCTGAAAAACTAAAAAGTCATATAAAAAAAAACAGAGGGAGTACTACTCTTCTTACCCAAGGAAAAAAAAACAGATACTACGGTAGATTGTGTAAATTACAAGATAAATACACAAATCTATAGATTCGGTAGATTGCTTACATATCACGAATAAAAATATTTGCAAATATATCGAAGACGCAATTTTTTCTTTCAATTCATTACTATAAAACCTAACACAGTCAAACATGATTATTTTTGGAAAACAAAGATGGATGGTTAATAGTATAATCAAGCCAGGGGCAACAGTGACATTTTCAATGCAGATTGTATCCAATTACTGGTATAAGTTATTAAAATAATGTGGTTCCGTTTTATTCCGATACTCTAGAAGAGTAGCCATGGAAGGGAGTGTTGATAAGGACACACCGACGCGTTTCGAAGAGAAAAAAATCATCAAAGCAAGAAAATTCGCCACGTGGTGCCAAGTCGGCAAAGTTGAACTTGACACGCGTCCGAATTGGCGGCCATGAGGGAAAAAAAAGCTGTCACGCTCGTCTCACGTGTCCACTCCCCAACTTCACCTCCACGACTCATGGAGAACCCAAATCAAACGGCTCCTGTTGAATCTTCGGCTTTACACTGAATTACAGCCGTAACTTCGGTTGTTAAGAGTCAACTGGTCAAAACCTGTTACATTCTACAGCATGTGTGTGAGTGTGTCACGTGCGTTTGTGTATTTAATACGTATGATATTTTCGTTTAGAATGACGTGGTTTTTTTATGTCGACGGCGGAAGATGATCATATTTCAAACTGATTTTGTTAGAGAAAATTTGGTTTTATATGCAGCATTCAGATATTTAAAGAAAAAACAAGAAGAAGTGTGGTCCCAAAATAGCAAATAATGGCAATACGATATGCGTAGGAAGCAAACGTATTTAGGATTAGGTAAGCCATGACTTAACCACGTGGAATTCTTGCGTTGCCTTTTTCTCTCCTTCACGCAACCAGCCTCCTTACACACGCATCCTCACATGTATTATCCGGTTTTCTCTTAACTGACAATAAAACAACCAGAACGGTTTGGTTTACTCTAGTTTAGTTTGAGAAAAGATATGTACAAGCATATATAATTTAGCCCAATACTATTCTCGGGGCTCTTTGGGTCGTGTTTAGTGCCTGGGCTGGACTAATATGTAAAATATTTTGGGTTTGTAAACCCAATGGTTTATATCACTCTTTAGTATTTACAAAAAAAAGTTGTGAATCTATATGACTTTGGTCAAATAGCCCACGATGACGAACAGAAAAGTTTGAAACAACGAAAATATGTTCCATACTAGCAAAAACCAATCGTGATTTATATCTTTTAAACAGGGGTGGTATATATACTTGTTGAATTGGTAAGTAATAAAACATAAGGTGATTTTCGACAGAAAATTTAATCAATTTTCATGCGAAATTGTATGATTTTATAAATTAATAGTATTGCATATGGAATAACAACATGTCATTTAACGATAATATTTTTATGAGTAATTTATACTTATAAAATAATATGATATCTGATAAAATAGCATACTAACAGGAAAAAATCACATTAGTTTTAAATATTACTGCAAAACATATACGGTATTAGTTTGAAATAGTAATCAATATTCCTTACAGTTTATTGAAAACGGGGCCGATGTCCTTTAGCTTTCCTCAATTTCTCGATAAAATAAGTACGACAAACTATGGTTCATTATGAAGAATAGTAAGATCATACACTATGTAATTTCTCTTTTACCAAATTAGGATTTCATATACTATATGTGTGCTGATGACATGAAACCAAAAATATAAAATATGAATTTAACACTCCATTAAGTTTATTAACAAAAAAACACTCCATTAAGCATGCCAGCATATAATCAAATGCAAATATGAATTTTCAGTTACAAATATAAAATATTTTGGAAGCACTATCTGTTTATCTTCTCACTCAAAAAAGAACAAAAAAAACAATCAGTATATATTTTTCCGAAGCTAGAGAGAAAAAAAAAAAAAAACATCTTCTACCACACAAGTACCTGCATGGCTGGATATCATGTAAGTCAACCCAAAAAATATGAATAGCAATATCTTTTAGCCGACAAGAATCTTATTACGGACCAAGTTTTTTCCATGATCCAACTATTCGAAATTCCTTTTCTCTTATATTTTTAATATATCCTGTTTCGTTCAAACTGTTTTATACATTTTGACATTTTTTTGTGACAGAATCGTTATGCGGAAACAATTTTTTTACATATAATTTCAAACAGGAAATCTAAAAATAGTTTAGGCGGAAATTTAAAGCCCCCCCAAAAAATATGAAGGTAATTAATTTGATACTCAAGTTAAATAATTTAGCTATACAAGAAAAAAACGAGGTTGGTCGTAGCCGGACATGGGACAGAAAGATAAGCCTAAGCCAGGAGCAGCAAAAGCCGCCGTTTCCACCGTCATGCGCTGCTGGATGGTGGCGGCTCCGGCGTCTTCAAACTCCTTCACACAAGTACGATAATACGCTTTGATCTTCTTCACGAGCCTCACGTAGTACAGTCTTAGCCACTTGAGTCTCATCCTCGTCACCACCCTCTTAAGCGAGAACCTACCACGTGGCGTATTGTTTTTCCCGCCGAGACGTACAACTTGTGGCTTACGCCGACGGAGATAAATTTTCCGACGACTTGACGGCCACCGAAATGCGTTGGAAGCGGCTGAGATAACTAAATGGGGATCCATTGAAATCTCGCGAGAGAATTTTATAGAAGAAAGAAGTTGAAAGATGGTTTATGGAGTTATAGTGAGAAACTTATATATATAGAGAGAGAGACTAATAAGAGTCGTGAAATTTATGTGGTCACTTATGACTTAATAATATATGACATATTGCGTAATTTCAGTAAACTAATATCGTATGTCCAAATCATAAACCATTTGTAGTTCGTTGTTATACAACAAAATATAAAGTTTTAAAATATATTTAGGGGGAATGCCCTATATACCACGACATTTCACTAGTGCCACATATTTTGATTTTTATGTGTATTGAAATTATTATTTAGATATAGTAAATTACTAAAGATGAAACAAGCTGGAATAGCGAAAATTTGGATAGAGAACGGACTGCACATGATGATGCTTGTTATCATTTAGAAACATTTTTGATAGCGAATGATGCGAGTCAAGTTTCGTAAAGAGATCGTTGATCAATAGTGTGAATATTATCTAATGGCGAATAATTAAGTCTTACAAAACTCATGCCATGTTATGTATATGTTACATGCATGTGTGATCTTAGTTAAACATGCGTAAATGTATCGATTGATGATTAATTAAAACTTTGTATTATTGGTAATCATTTCGTGAAGCGTTAGTGAATACACATATAATTAAGAAGGCCAGTAAGCAGATAAGCTTACCCAAGAGTAAGTCTATGAATGTCTCGCTGTAGAAGACGACACATAAGTTACGTAGCTCAAGGGACCCATTTTGTCTATATTACATAGAAAGTCCACTTTAGTTCAATTTTCTAAGTTTTTAGTGAAACCATTCACCGAGAAAAATGGTTATGTTTTTTTGACTTCTGAATAGTTTTGTGTGCGCGTTAATTAATGGACGGCTAGTGTTTATTCATTTCTTTATTTCGGGTTTGATGTTGACTAATTTATTTATTTCTGGTTTGATGTTGACTAATCCTATAGTACCGTTTTTGCTCTCATGATATGCACAATTTCTTTTCTTTCAAAACTGACTAATAATAGTACTTAGTACTTTTTTACAAACACAAAGGTTCTACGCATTTGAAACAAGATAGAGACCTATAGTATATAACTGATATGATTTTCTTTTTAGTGTATTTTGAACTAGAATTTCATTGAATAAACATCGTACCATAATCCGAGTTTAACATAAGTAGAGTGATCCAAAAATAGGACAGTGTCGATCTTAAAGTGAAATCCCGTTTATAGTCTCATAGTCAAATATTGTTGACCGAAGTAAACTAGTCCAAATACTGTGAATTTATGATCCAAAGTGGAATATAGTTCAAAAGAATTAGAACTATCATTTCGAACATGTTAGGAATCCGGCATCCAAAAATAATTAATGACTGATATGGATGAATATACGAATATTGTTATTACATAATCAAAGATTGAAGCTACTAATAATCAAAATCACAAAATTTATTGAAAAACGAGTTTTTTTTCTTTCTTTTTTGTTTTCGTCGAATCGAAATCGTTGTTTTTTACATAACATTCCATTGCCGGACGGATGTATGAAATCAAACAAGAATCTAAATTTACAAATGCCAATTGACATTTTCTGCTCATTCACTCCATGCAATGCATAGTGGTCTAAACCCAAGAGTGAGGGCTCAATAATGAGTGTACAGCTTTGCCATTAACAACAAGGCCCATTAAACAAACCCAACAGGACTTTTTTAAACGGAAACATAAAACTAGAGCCCAATTTTAGTTATCAATCAGAAGGACTGAACTGATCCCTGACCCCATTGGACGGCCACCGGACTCTTGACCACGTGATCACCGTCTGTCCATTCGATCGACCCGAATTCATGACCCTGCACGGATCCGACTCCTCCGCCGAGCACAACGCTGTTAAACGTCACTTCATACTCCAACTCACTCTTCTCCTTGCTAAACGCAAGCTTGCTCGGAGACACCTCGATCTCAACATTCGCCGGCGATTTAACTCCGACTTCGTACACCGCGTCGACACTGCTTCCCACGTTTTTAACAACCCTTGTGTATTTCACAACCTCTCCGGTCGATCCGAAAACCACGGAGAAAGATGGATAATTGAGATCTCCGGCGGTTCTGAGCTTGCTCGTCTCGCAGGCGTTGTAAAGAGATGGATCTTGAAGGAAGACTAGAATCCCCGGAAACTCGTATCCCACGGCACAGAGGAAAGCTACGTACTCTTTAACATCGATGTCGTAAACCAAACCAGGATTCAAAGCTTTGTTCGGATCAACGTGTCCAGCTCCGTGGATGAATGAGTTCGATGATTTACCGGTGGCGAGATCCTCGATTGGTTCGCCGGAGTTTTCGATATCGTAAGCAGTTGTTACGAGCGCGGATTTGATTGCCGCAGGTGACCAATCGGGGTGAGCTTTACGGAGGAGTGCGGCGAGTCCACTGACGTGTGGGCACGACATCGATGTACCGGAGATTATGTTGAATTGGACCCGTCTTGGATCGATATCTAAATCGGTTGGACCTACCATCCCGGTCCAACCGGCTAAAATGTTGACTCCTGGCGCAATCACGTCCGGTTTGAGTATAACCGGTGTTAAGTGGTTAGGTCCACGGCTGGAGAAAGCGGCGACTCTTGGAGAAGGCGGAGATGGTCCGATCAGAGTACCTAAAAAGCTGATTGTTGCGGTGGGAGAGTCTGATGTTTTGATGTAGTCGCGGATTTGATCTCCAGCTTTAGCTCCAACCATTGTCGCTGGAACGAGATGCGAATCGGCGGTTAGTTCTTCACCGCTTTCAGCTGTGTTCGCCAGAATCATGCCTGCGCCACCGGCTAGCTTAACGGCACTTCCTTTCTCAACTCTAGCGTTGCCTCCTCTGTCACAGAGAACGATTTTGCCTTCAACCAATGATGAATTCAATTTACCGGGGAAGCACAATCTGCTTCCGCAATCGCCGGAATATACTAGATCAATTTGAGAATCCGGTAGAGATTCGCCAGCGTATAGTGACGTTCCCGTGAAGACTTTTCCGTCACCAGTGATTGCGTTTGCCGAGAATTCTCTATCGATGGTTGACGCACCGACGGTTAAGATCCAAGGAGCGATGTTCGTCGCGGTTTCGGGACCAGGACCTGAGTTTCCAGCGGAGCAGGAAACGACGATGCCGTGCCGGGTCGCTCCAAATGCTCCGATCGCAATAGAGTCCGTGTGATACTCCGGGGCGTAACCGCTTGCCCCGACGGAGAGAGAAATCACGTGAACACCGTCCGCAACCGCTTGATCCATGGCGGCGAGGATATCGGAATCGTAACAACCACTGCTCCAACAGATTTTATAGGCGGCTATTCTCGCCTTAGATGCCATTCCACGCGCCGTTCCACGCGCGTACTGGTACAAACTCGCGTTAGCCACAACCGATCCAGCCGCCGTAGATGCTGTGTGCGTCCCATGACCTTCTGTATCGCGCGGCGATCTCGATTCCTTCGCTGCCTTTGCTGCATGCTTTTTTGTTCCATTCCGTTGCGTTAAATATCCTTTGTAAAACGCTCGAGCTCCGATTAGCTTCCGATTGCAAGATGAGGCGGGAAAATCAGGTCCGATCTCGCACTCGCCTTTCCAGGTAGATGGAACGGGACCGATACCTGAATCTGAGAAACTCGGATGCTCCGGCCAGATTCCAGTATCTAGAACGCCGACGATCACGTCTTCGCCGTAATCGGAGTTGCTCCAGAGACCAGAGTTTTGGGAGAAACCGAGGAAAGCAGGCGTGTGAGTGGTGTGAATCTCACGCGCCTGATCTGGGATAACGGAGATAACAGAGGGATGACGGCGGAGTGCAGCGGTTTGGAGAGGGGAGAGACGAGCGGAGAAGCCATGAACGGCGCGTGAGTAAGAGTAGAGGAGAGTCGCGGGTTGGGGAGAAGAAGGGAGAGAGCAGAGGAGAGAGACGTGCCAGTGGTTGTGGGATGAGAAGAGAGAGGGCTTATGAGATCTCTGTACATGGACGATGTAGGATTCTAAGCCATCCGATGAAGAAGAAGAGGATAAGAAACAGAGGAAGAGAGAGAAGACGAAGAAGGAGGAGGAGATAGAGAGCTTAGCCATGGCAAGAGCGATGGTAGAAGATTCGTTGTGGGCGCTACTTTGGTGACGTATTTATTATCTCATTGAGCTTCTGAATCTTGTATTTCGTCTATATGCCACGTCAGCAATATTATCAATAATTGGTCCCAAATGATTCACCCAAAAGATAATATATTAGGTACTACAGTACTATATAAATTTTAAAAACCAGTGAATAATGGAAATATCAAGGAGGAGACGTGGGTCACATGACTGGTTTAATGTTGTTGACACGAGGATAATAATTAGAATTTTGCGGTTATAAAAATGGGCAGGTATGACAAAAGGACAAATCAATAAGAAAACGCACACACTAAGATTCAAAATTATGAACTCTCACGACAACTTTTGGTATACAATAAGCCTCTGATGATTAGTTTGTTGGTTAGAGACTAAACAAGGTTATAAGCTTTTAAGCAGCCCAAGGTATGAATCCCATGGCGCAACTGAGCCTGAAAGTGACAAATATCAGATATAGTGCAATTAGCCCCAATCCTAAGGTTTTGTTAGGTTGCATGTCGTTGCGCGGGAGTACCACCATAGCCCAAACCAAACCGAGTACTAGAAACCCAAGTGTGTAGAACAGGCTTTTGTCTTCTGGTAGCATGTATGTGTCCGGACTCTTGGACCAAGCGCCAAAGAGCATCGACATACCGAGCCCGACGAGTGTGTTGAACATTGGACCTGCATAGCATCCTGATAGAGCGATTTGTACACCATCCCCACCGTTCATTGACAATGCGATATTCGACACTAAGTCACCCATTGAGTTTCCCCAAGCAAGTACCGTTAGAGCAAGTATTGACGGGTTAATTCCGTAGATCTCACCAAATGTCACCAGAAGAGCAACGAGTTCGTTTGCAATCATGTAGAACCATACGATACTCATGATAAACCCACCAAGAACCCAAGGGATCAAGAATCTTCGAGGTGGGTGTTCGGGTTCTGTGGTTTTGTAAGCAAGAAAGCCAAGAGTAGTACCAATAGCAATGGCAATAATGTATGCCACACCACAAGCTTGAGGACTCACATTGTCTTGGCTACTCCAGAGAGACGCCAAAAGGACAGGTGCTAATGAAACACTGGCCACAGCGTACGACTTTGACCATGTATCTTCCTCAACTGATGGAATTGTTAACCTCCTTGGTATCGTCAGTGGGATTTCCAACAAGGAAGTGAATTTAGTACATAAGGAGCTCTCGACTTCAGCACTGTCATCAATCCATCCCCAAGGAGGCCTGTCTTCATCATGTACACTAACTTTTGCGAAATGGTTTGAATAGATGGCCACATTTGACGCCCACATCCACTGAGGAAGACTCTGTAGCCGAGGTGGACCATCCTCAGTGTCAGATTCGATCAAGGGGCTATTCATTGGAATATCCTCTCCAACACTCGGGGAAAACACACTTCCTTGCATAGGGAGCAAAGGAGTAATAGCCTCTAGCTTAAACCTCTTAGCATGTTTTCTCAGAATCACATTGGCTGCCACGAGGAAAGCATATACCACATATATCAAGACAAAGGCTATAGCAACCCGTACTGTCACTTTACCAACCATCAAAATCACCAGCAAAGACAAGAGCGTGAAAAGAAAGAAACTCAAGTCTCTGATGAAGCATTTCTTATCGATCTTGACATCCTTATCTGCAACACAGAGCGAAACAATCCCAACAACAACCGAAGTAACAAATACAGCACCACCCAAGACGCTGTTAAGACCCACTTCTCCTTTATCTGTACCAACAAAAGCAGCTATACTTGCAAACACATCTGGTGCTCCATTCCCAAGTGGAAGCAAAGTAACACCAGCCACAGTTGGAGGCAGCCTCAAAAGCTTTGAAAGCTTCTCCAACGAACAACAAAAGTAATCCGCAGCAGTATTACCCAACAGGTAAAACAGTGCAACAAGCCAAACACCCAACATCATGTAACCCAAGATCCTAAAATCTCTGCAGGAGCAGTAAAAGAAGTTGAGGTAGTCAAAGAATCCATCAGGGGAGCAACTTGGGTTTGCTCTTAAGAACTCGCATTGATCAGCATAACCCATGTGTTCGTGTAACCCCGAGCAAATTACAGTACTAGTGCTACTCAAGCTGCGATTAGCAGAACCGTTGATTAAATTGAACTCATTTGTGTCAATTTGCCTCACATGCCGACGGATTACCGTAAACTGGCTGAAACCATTGTTGAATTTACCTTTGGAGGTCGAACCACTACCACCATTGACGAAAGACGCGTTCCTTAACAAAGGGCTCCTGAGTATATCGCTCCGATCAAAGAAGAAGCAAAACAGAAGCAGAGCACAAAGCCCATTGAAAACCCCTCGAAATTTGGGGTTTTTCGAGGTGTAAATAAAACTCAGGGCGCTCATTTTCAAACCTTATATCACCAACCAACCATCGATAATCATGAACCCCAAGCTAATTGAATCAGAAGGGGGCCTAGGGTTTGATGAAGAAACAAACAAGATACGATATTGAAATTGAAGAGCCCTAGGGAATCCCCATTTCCGATCAGGCGACACGCAATTGAGAATCAGGTGGTAAAGACGCGATGGAAAATTGGCTCGTAATCAACCTGGAAATTGAATGTTGGCAAAAGAGAAAGGGTGTGATCGTAGCACGAAACAATGGTGGTAAATCAGCGCCTGTCAATGATCAGGTAAGGTTAATTTGACACGGAAGCATATCAACCAGAGACGTGGCATTCTTTTCGTTTTTGTAAAACTCATCATGATTCGTTAGCTGATGATAAGAAAGAAATGGATTAATAAAGGAATACTGTATCTTTTACTACTTTATCTGGCATATTACAAATTTAAACTTTAGAAATTACAACATTCGGATTAGTATTTTATTTCTGGTAGGCACGACTAATGACGACAATGATTAACATAAATGGGTCAAATACTCAAATGATAGCTACATTTTAATATTTCAATTCATTTTGAGAATGTGAAGTGATCTTTGGTCTAGTGGCAAGTCCACAGAAGACAGACACCATCACACCAGGGATCGAGTCCTCGACCCTACAATTTGTAGGAATTAGCCTAATGGACCGGCCGCTGGTTGTGACCCAAACGTTGAAAAAAAAAAAAAAAAAAAAAATTCATTTTGAGAATATTTCTTGTCATCGGTCGATTCTTCAATTGAAAAAGACAATCTTCTAACTCACTAAATTAGCGAAAATTTGCAATTATTTCTCTACATTTTGCAAATAAACATTTTCGAATATTATTTAAAGAAAAAAATAAGAACTTTTCATAAAAGGTACAGTATTAAGTCAATAAGACAAGTATTTTCAACTGCAAATACAAACTTTACCGCCAAAAAAAGGAAGAAAAACACGAACTGATGCTTTAAGGATGTTCCACTGTTAGCTCTTGTATTAGCCGTTCGATCTGTCGTCTGTAAACAGGCATGAAATGATCGCTTATCATCCTCTGCGATAACCTCACCTTACTATACAATGACCTCGGCGTCAGAAATATTCCTACTCTACCCTCCTCCACTGTCTCCACTGTTTCAGGCCTCTCCAGGGCAGAACCGCCTTCTTCTTCTTCTTCTTCTTCGTTACCCTCTACAGCCTCGGGCCGAACCGTGACAATATGCATAATTTTACCTGCTGGGAGGAATCTGTGGGATTCTTTCATCTCCGCCGTCTTGCTCTCTGGCGGGGCCACACCAGCCTCTGCAATGACAGCTTCTTCTTCTTCTTTGATTTCTTTTGCCACGTCAGTTTCTTCAGGCTGCTCTGATGAATCGTGGTAAAGGTCATGCTCCAGTTGTTGCCATAGCTCAGCTTCAGTCATCCGCTCTTCGCGTGTGTCGACTTCCGCTGGATCCTCACACTCGTCAAGATCAGTGGCTCCGAGAGGAGCAGATGTTTCTTCGTAATTAGAACACTCGGCTTCTGTTTTCCATTTCCCGGTGATTTCTTCATCCGTAACAAGAAGAGGATCTGAAGTTTCGGGTCTATCTTGGGACATTGCTTCAGAAGATTCTAACTGATGTTCCGAGTTTGATTGAGCAACGGAGGCTCTGCGCCGGGGTCCCATACATGACCAAGAAGATATGCTTAGTGCAGGACGGGTCAGCATGCTTTGAGCTCTTCTCATCACAACCTGCAAGAGTTTTGTTTTATTGACAAACTTTTTGAGTCTTAAGTTCTATTTAAGTTCAGAAGCATATTCAGTGTATATTACCTGTGTGCCACTAGAAACTGGGCGTAACATTGCACCAGCGCCAGCAACTTTTGCTTTGGCAGTGGCCATAGATGGAAGTCGTGATCCTAAAGCCGTTGCCGACCGATAAACCGTGCTGAGGATTCGAGTACGTTCGATTTGATTTCTCAGATCATTTAGCCAAGCAGATGCTGTTACCTGAAGAGGTGGAAAGAGAAAAACAAATGGTTTATCTCAAGAATATATAACAAATAGTTTTCCAAGGACAATATAAATGAAGCATAAAATTTCGGGTCTAGGAAGCTAACCTCAGCGCGCAAGTCATCTACTGCTGCAGCAGAAAATGTAGGCACCAGATCAGCTCCGTTTATAACAGATACGATGAAGTCATTCCCAGAGTCAGCTAATTCCCAAGTCATACAAGCAGCTGAAGAACATAGGTAGGAACACTAGCTCAGTCTTGTATCTTAAAAAGGTATCAACAATTATAATTGAAACCTATGTTGGATGAAAAACCTGGAGCAAATGTAACACAGGTAGCTGTAGAGAGCATTTTCTGCTCCCGCAAAATATATGTTAAAAGTGCAGCCGTTCCCCCGCCCAAAGAGTGCCCTACGATCTGCCAACGAAAAGAAAATTACAATGTATTGAGACAGTCTTTAGTTTCTCACATAACAGGTTTTAGGAAAAGTTGAAATCAAGGATAGAGACAGGAAACATAAAGTACCTTGATTTTGTAATCTGGATATTGCTCAAGACCCTTGAGAAGACAAGGGGTGGCAAGTTTTGCTATACACCGGGCAGCAGCAACCATACCACAATGAGCATATCCTAGGACCAAATTGCTGACCCCTCTCTCATTTACAACAGTATGATGGAACGGCACGATTGCTCCTGTTGCAGCCGTCAAAGTGTCCTTGATGCTATGCGTTCCACGGATCAACAATAGAAAACATTTTGTATTGTGATCGACAAGAACCGTAAAAGCTGGCTTCAATATCTACGTGATGCAAAATTCACAACTAATTCTCAACTCCCAGGTCAAAAAAGTGCGTAAGACAGTAAGATGCGAGAGTTGTTAATGTTTACCCCAGCTTTGGGTTCGTGAATAAAGACATTTTCCTTTGTAAAGCCAGTCTCTTCTAAGAATAACAGAAACGGCTTCTTGGAGAAATGCCAACACAATGTCAATAAGTGCAAAAGATATCTAAGTTCAGTAGCTACTTCTGGTCCTTTAAGCTCTATACTATCTTTACCACCAAAGACACGATCAACATGTAGAAGTCCCTGCAGTTTTAGTTGCACAACAATTTCAACTTATGAGTTATGACCACAAGATGATTATAAAAGACCAGAACTTGTCACCGTTATAAAGATCAAGAATGTTTACCTGCCTCTTGAGGAGAAAATTGATCCCAAAAGCAAGATCTCCAATGGGCCACTTCCCTAGAGTCTCGGAGTAAGTAAAACGAAGAGTCTCAGAAAGAGTAGAAATTGTCTCCAGCCAAGTCGCCGGAGCTTGAATAAGTCTATGTGAAACACGGTCAATTCTCAAAGAAGCACGAGTAGCAGACGTTTCAGAATTCTCATCGTCAACATCAGAAGGACCCGCTATTAATTTCCGATTCAACGTGTAATATAGAAGAGCAGCTGCTCCAGCTGCTGTTGCCATAGTTGCAGTTGCCATGACCAATCTATCCCTAAAACATCAATGAAACAATTCAGTACCCAAAACAAACAAAATCACTCGTTGCTCAATATCGTTTAGATGTTGAAAAAAATTTGATCTAACTACATTGGATGCCACAATTGCAATCTCCGGGAACAAAATTTTGACTCTATGCCAGAAATCTTCAAAACATCAAAAGCTGGAAAATTGGATACAATTTCGTACAAAGGAACATTCTTTTCCCGAATTATACCCCAAAAAATAAAAATTAAGGCATACGAAGAAAAAGCTACCCATTAATAGAAAACTCTCACTTTCCTGAAATTTCTCAAATACCACAACAAACCTTACTCCTGATAACTATTGCGTTTTCAACCGATGCAAACAATTCAATTGAATGTGATTTAGCTTTGAAACTTAGCATGATCAATTGCAAAGGAACAGGATCCGTGAACTAAAAAGAAACAGAACGAAAAGCCCTAAATCCCCCCAAATCGCATCGTTAAAGCATGAAAGTCTTATACAATCGAACCTGGAAAAAAAAGACGGAATCGTGACCGTGATTTTAGG
Organism: Erysimum cheiri; assembly: GCA_900406345.1. Taxonomy (NCBI): domain Eukaryota; kingdom Viridiplantae; phylum Streptophyta; class Magnoliopsida; order Brassicales; family Brassicaceae; genus Erysimum; species Erysimum cheiri. The sequence continues at coordinate 1,561 of OVAQ01000355.1, read as the reverse complement.
GTTTTACAGTGAAGAAGGTTAAGGTTGCTTTGGCTTATGTACGGATATCTCCGGGAAGGGGGCTTTGTCTCCGATGATGAATTTGATAGATACAAACGCGACGCAACTGATTTTGATTTGCTTTAGATAAACTGCGCTACGTTTTTGTGCTGAGCAAACGCCGCGTAGTTTCGCGCCGCCGAGATCTGATGCTTACGTGCCGATATACTATTGGATCGCTTACCTTCCCAGAGCTGACCTCATTAGTTGAAATTAAAGTTACACCATCTCTTCTTTATAGTATTTTCTAGTTTTTCAGATATAGTAAAATACATTATTAAAATATATTATTTTTTGTGATTTATAATTTCCAACAGCTCTAAACCAATAATATTTAGTTATTTTTCTTGAATTCTATAATTTATCATTAACAATTGTACATAGAAAAATGAGAAAATCCATCTTTTTTAAACCAAATATTTTCATTAAAAATCCTATATTAAAAAACGGAATGAGTATTAAACAATACGAGTTTTAACATAATTACGCAGTAAATATTAGATAGACCTTTGAGAACTTTTTATCCATAAAGATATGGTAGATTTAAATTGTCTTTCGAAATGAAAATGTCACAGCCACATACATCTCACTTATCCTTTAGAACAAACTAGGTTGGAACCCGCGCTACGCCGCAGGGTTGTTTTTTTCCCGATTTCATAAATCAATCGTGACTAAATCAGAATGTTTGTCCTCCTTTTCTAGATCTATTGGACATTAAAAATCATTCATAAAATTCAAAGATTGTTATAAGCGAAAATTTACGTTGTTCAATCCTGATCAAGCTTCCCTTTCGCTACTTTTTCCCATAATTTGTGATTCTTACGCCTCATTGCTATTTCAGTTTCTATGTCTTCAAGAGCAACTTCACGGTTTTCAATGTCTTAAGAACAGATATTACAATTAAAGATAAATCAACTAATACTATCCAATAACATCTTCTTTATATATTACATGACAGAGAAAAAACAGAGGTAACCTTTTCCTATTGCTCCTGTTGGTGACATTGCAAAAGCTTTAATAACCTTTCCTTTACCACTTAACTCATCCAGAAGTGAGGGTTTCTTACAACTTTTATTAGCACTTACATGAGTTTTTAGTTACAATTTTTTTTTTTTTTTTAAAAAGCAATCACCTTTGAAAGCAGTTACACTATCATCCTTGTCCAGGAGAAGCCCCAGACGTGTATCTATATTTGTGTTAACCAAAACACAGTGCCTTTCGTTGCCTTCTCCGTAATTAACCATAGCTTAAGCAGACGTTGAGTGTAAGTAAAATGGAAATTAAGGTTTTGAAGAAGTTTAGAAGAAATGAGATTTTCTCTGTCTGACATTTATATGCAAATTTCTTAAAAGAAAGTTCAAATGTCATATTATATTGGGAAAACGGAAGGTCAATAGTAGTATGATTCTCTCTTCCTCGTCCTCCTTTTGTCTTGTCTTTTAGTTTATGATGACTCCTTCTTCCTTTTTACAGCTTTAATACGAAATGGTTTTGCTGCTATGAGATTCCCTTTCTCCACACT
>OVAQ01000354.1:0-39504 GCA_900406345.1 Erysimum cheiri | reverse complement strand
AGAATAGCAAGAACTCATGTCTGAAGACCCCATTGATCTGACTCTGTCCAGAATAAGCCTATCAAACAATGAGTTCAACACATTCCAATGCTCGTGGGAGCTCAGGCTCCAAGCATTCCAAAACACAGCAAAATTCAACCAGTCCACCAATTCTGAACCGAGGCTCTGCAGAGATGTCCCCACAAGGTTAATAACAGTAAGACCATTTGCCCTGAGTGCGGGACGAAGGAGAAAGGAGTAGAAAAGCTAACCTCAGAAGTCCTTGCACCTTTTGAGATCTCTATGATCATTTCTACAGCGTCACTGAGAGAACATCCCAACATTTTTGTGTATTCCTCCAGCAAAACCTTAAGTTCTCCGAAGATTTTGAGGTCACTTCCAGACCCATTGGTTTCAACACTCTCCTTTAATGCCGTTGAAGTGCACTGAATAGAGAGATATATCATCCGAGGTAGAAGGGATTTTCTCTGGATGGCTCGTTTCATATTTTCTTCACGATCTGTATTCTATACACAGCCAACAAGTTCAACCAGTATTAGATTGCATAGGTCCCCAAGAAAAGATGTATTGATATAGACAAACGTACCATATTTTCCTTGGTACAGTAAGAAATTTCTTCAAACGGACCTACACACATTGTTGATTGATATTATGAATTAACACCACAATCATAAGCAAAATCTAATGTGAAGGAAATACTGACCTAGTAGATAGTTTTTCTCAGGACAAGGTGTCCACCATGGTCGTGTTTGCATATCTTCATTGAACATCAGTTTCCTGGATTCAATTTCGTTTGAGAGCTCCACAAGTTGAATTCCAGATTTCAGGTTTTCAAGAATGCGCTAGACAACAAAAACATAGACAACTTTAGATATATGAGAGGATCAAATTTACAAGATAAGTATGTGGACGAATTACCTCTACTTCCTCAATGCTGTCTGCGTTCTGCTTCAATTGCAAGACAGAAGCTTCAACCCTCGCAGCTTGGTATTGGTTTGAGTGCTGCAATCGTTGTTTGAATAGGACAAATTCGATAACCTGAGATCAGGTAATCCAGATCAGTCACGACAGGTTGCCCACATGCTAACAGAAATTCTGGGAGAGAAATTAAACTGTTTACCTTTGAGTAATTTCTATGACGGTAAGCAAGAAATGTAAGGTCTGCAGACTCTCTCAAATGATCATCCATAAACTTGAGATAGTCTTTGAGAAGGTTACTTAAATCCACCCACATGGGAGAATCCAACATTTGACGTAGGATATGGTGTGAAACCGTTTCCGTCAAGATGTTCTTCACATCAAGAGCTTTATACCTAACAGAAGATAGACAGATGGTTCAGTAAAACGAGCAGAAGAAGGGTTTTTCTTTTTCAGGCAAAAACAAGTAATTCTGAGAGCTATGAATACCGTTCAAATGCAAGAGGAAGAGCGCCAAGATATGAATATATGTGCAATAGCAAGATCTTGTACTGCCAGACATGTCTGTGGAAACAAAAAGTAATTATCAAGTTGAAACCTTTGGTATTTTAAAGAGAAGCAGCTGGCAAAAATATCTTATTGTCCTGAAATGCAGAAGTGGCACTGATAACATTTAGTTACTGACCCTCTGATGGTCAAACCCAACTCAAGAACCGTGATAGCTTCAGCAAGGTAGCCAAAATCTCGAGTTCGCCAGAATAACTGGAACAAATAGTAAAGTTAATTACGACATAAGTATGGGTTATGCAGTTTAGGCAAAGCACGTCTGTTCAACACAACCAAAGTACCTGGACCAACATGTTGCTAATCAAAGATAGAAGTTCTTCCCCAAACATGCTCTCTTGAGGATCCAAGTCCTTAGAAAGAGGAAGATTTTGACAGTATAACTTTGCCAGCTTGATAGCAGAGGCTTCAATTTCTACATATTGGAAAGAAAAAATTGTATTACAAATAGATTCAGAAGAACACATTCAAAGAAGCTATCTTGCAAAACAAGGAGCGAAAACCACATAGTAGAGACAACAGGAAATTATGCTGGAAAAGGATTCATCATACTGCACACCAAAACAGAGAATTGCCATACACAAAAGAGTCACACGGCTTGTAGATTCGAAATTTAATTTTATAAGTAGATAACAAGGAAATTGTAGCAAAAATCTGTAAGCAAAGAGAACACACCTTTGACAGGGAGCTCAAAAATGTTTCCCGTCAGTTCTTGGACTTTGACTATTGTTGTTGTTTGACCAAGCACTTTGGTTGCTGATGCAGAAAAGGAGTCCGCACTTTTCACTAACATTCCCACATATTCTGCCTTTTTATTCGGGGATAATACATGTAGGTATGCTTCAATGTCAGAGGCACAGCAAGCTAAATGACCAAATCTGCATGGAAAGCGATACAAGGTCAGAGGGATATAGGAAACACTAAGATTTATCTATACAAGTCAGAATTCATAGTCTCCATGATAAACAACAAGATATCAACCCAAAAGGGTTCATACAGCGACATACTTTAGAAAATATTGCAGTAATGATTCTAGTAACTTGTTTTCGTTCTTCTTCCCAAATAAGAGCTTTCTCTTCTCAATTTCAAGCTCTGCCAAGTGGGGACCCCTTAAAATTGTATCCTCAGTGTCCCTTTGTAATTTCTCCACCAAATCTGAAGCACTTGATATACGAGAATCAAACTGCATGTTGGAAAAGAAATTCAATTATATATATGCCAGAAATTACGAAAAAAAAGAAAACGAAACACAAACTGGAACATTAAGTCAGTCTGGGGAGCAGGTAATGTGATCACCATTTCTTCCGTAAGGTGAGAAAACTTGCATTCAATGTGTTTTGTTGGATGAATTTGATCAATGTTGTCAAAGTACTTCCAGATGCTGTCATCTTCAAGCAGACAGCCGAGATAGTGTAGGAAACACTCCCAATCATCTGGACTGCCAAGTGAACAGAAATACAATGTTAGCACACTGGCATGATATGCCCAGGCCGGAGATATAGACACAAACAAATGACCAATCAGTAATCATACTGGAAACATTCCCAACTCGATTGAGATGCTCATGCCTTGACAACATACCTCAATTCTAAGATTTTTTTATAGACATCAACAGCGGCAGAATAGTCATTTCCCCTAGCAAGGAGTCTCCCCTGTCAGCTTAAAGTGAGAGAGTTTGTGTGAGCATACAGCAACACATATATATCTTGATAGTTTCAACCTCAAACTAGGGAAAATGCATAATTTCAGCGACCTAAGGAGACTCTAATGAAAAAGCACAAAGTTTAGTTCTCCTTCTAACCAAAAGCCTTGTAACCTACCTTTATCCGTAGTTTATCAACTTCAATCATCAAAAGAGATCCCAAATCTCCAGAAAGGACTTCTAAAGCATCATTGTATTTGGATTGTTGTTCCAACAAAGAGATATACACCATGAGAGCTGAAAATACCAAATTTTCATTAGCAGAAGAAAAGCTGAAGAAATCTGAAATAGTTCCACAACTTGTACAGTAGAAGACATTGGTGGAAAAGTGAATTCACCTTCTGGCTCATGCATACTATGAGATCCAATGTGCTTCTTAAGTAAACCTTCTGCCAGAAGCAACAGCTTCTCCCCACTCTTATCGCATAGCACCTGTCAAAATATCTTCACAACCGTAAGCAACAGAATATTAAACAGCCCAAAAAAGCAGAGGAAGCAGTAGCAGTACCTGTAATTGGATGCTACAAACTGCCCAAAGTAAGAACCTTTCTTCTCCGGCAAGTTTGTACATTTTGATGGCTGTCTGTCACAAAGCAAGACATAAGAGAAGGGAAATAGAGACTGCTATCAGAACCCAAACCACTGTTCATCCAACAGAAAGACCAACCTGTTGCTGCTTCACAAAAGAATATTCACGAACATAGCAATTGAAGAGCCCCATCATAAGCTCCAGATTATTAGGGAATTTGCTACAGGCATGAGCATAACAACTAGTGGCCAAGTCCACTGATCAAATTAAAAAAAAAAAATGAATTAGATATAACCAAGAAGTTATACACCAGCTTTCAAATTCTTCTTTATACGAGTGCACTTACAGTGATCAAGTCTCTGCAATACAATTTGCAAGGTACTGAGAGTGAGATCATCCATCAACGCTAAATCATCTTTGTACAAAAGCTCTTTAGCATCCAAGCAAACAGAGAGTGCTTCATCTGTTTTCCCCATTCTCTCATGAATCAGAGCTTTAAGCGCCTGTTAATGCAACAGCATTCCAATCAGATTATACGGATTAAGAGAAAGAAGAAAACGAAAAAAAAAACCAATGATGGGTTAAACTTACTAAAGCATAAGGTGATTTAGGGTACTTAGAGAGAAGCGAAGTGACGAGCTTTAGAGCATTTTTGAACTGACGAGAATCGATAGCATCCCAGATGGGTCGAACACGGCGCTCCGGTATTCCACCCGCCAATCCGAATTTAGAAGCCATCCGAGAAGATAAGAGTTTTGTCGGTAACCTGTCGAAGTGGTCTATGAGTTGTTGTTGACCTTACACATCAAGACACTCAGTTGTACTTTAAACACAGGATTTTCGACACGATCAGAGAGCTCTGCAGCTGCAAATTTAGAACTAAACGAAACCTAATCAGGCTGTTTGGATGCTGCTATATTGCTGTCTCGGTCGGGGAATTAAAGATTGGGTTTCTTAATGGGCCTAAACAAGCCCAGTTGTGACACCTCAAAAGATAGTCAGATTCTTGACATCACATGTCACGCATTGGCAAATTGTCAATTGACGAGACTTTAAGCCACATTCACGTGCCACCCCTAATCCGCCACGGTGTGCACGTTAGTCTCCTGCCCGTATAGCCCCACCTGCGCATTTTAGCCACTCCGGTTTCTTTTAATGCGATTAGCCACCGTAGCTTAGCGTCACGTTCAGGGAATCTCCGTTTCTTCCCAAATCCTCAACCCTAATTCTCTGTAGATTCTGATCTCAATTAGCTTAGTTCATTGACTTTGTTACTCCGGAGAAGACGAAATGATGGGCTCGGAGAATGCCGATGGGTTCGAAAATACCAATCTCAATGCGCCGAGGGAGGATATGGAGAATCTCGACCTAGGAGCAGATGGCCACGCCGGCGCTGACGATCCTTTGAGGAAAAGCGATGTCAACGGTGATACATCGAACTCTGGTTATCGTAGCGCCATGTCAACACTCTCCAACGCGCGTGACCCGCTCTCGCCGCCACCGACCGTTATGATTCCTGCTGATTCTGATCCACTCCTTGCGCCATCGTCCCACGAAGATTTCCGCAGCTTCGGTTCTAAGCCGATCAGCAGCGATAACTCCTACATCGAGCCTCCATCTTATGCTGATGTTATCTTCAGTCCATTTGACGAGAACTCGGATAGCGAGATTAACGGTGCTGAGGATAACAGTCTTCATAGTCAATTCTCAGATTCACTATCGAGATCTCCTTCTTCTTCAAGCTCGGATTACATTAAGATCACTGTATCGAACCCTCAGAAAGAGCTGGAGACTTCAAATTCCATTGTTGGAGGAAACACTTACATCACCTACCAAATTACTACCAGAACGAATCTCCCTGACTTCGGCGGCCCATCGGAGTTCAGCGTGCGAAGAAGATTTAGAGATGTTGTCACATTGGCGGATCGATTGGCTGAGTCGTATAGAGGGTTCTGCATACCACCACGGCCAGACAAGAGTGTCGTAGAGAGCCAAGTTATGCAGAAACAAGAGTTCGTGGAGCAGAGAAGAGTTGGATTGGAGAAATACTTGCGCAGGCTAAGTGCACACCCTGTTATCAGGAACAGTGACGAGTTGAAAGTGTTTCTTCAAGTTCAAGGGAAGTTGCCTCTGCCAATGAGTACTGATGTGGCCTCTAGGATGTTGGATGGCGCGGTGAAGCTTCCAAAACAGTTGTTTGGTGATGGCGGAGCCTCTGCAGTGCCAGTGCATGAGGTGGTTCAGCCTGCAAGAGGAGGCAGGGATCTGCTGCGATTATTCAAGGAGCTGAGGCAGTCAGTTTCTAATGACTGGGGTGGATCAAAACCACCCGTTGTTGAAGAAGATAAAGAATTCTTGGAAAAGAAGGAGAAGATGCATGATCTTGAGCAGCAAATTATCAATGCCTCACAGCAGGTAAATTTTGATCCTTGTTAGTTATTATGCATCATTATGTCAGGATTTAGTATACTGCTTGGAACAAACCCTTTTGCGGATTCTTTTTGTAGGCGGAATCCCTTGTGAAAGCACAGCAAGACATGGGGGAAACCATGGGTGAACTGGGATTAGCATTCATTAAGCTGACTAAGTTCGAGAACGAAGAAGCTGCTTCCAACGCCCAAAGAACTCGGGCTAATGATATGAAGAATTTAGCCACTGCGGCTGTAAAAGCAAGCAGATTTTATAGGGAGCTGAATTCCCAGACTGTCAAACATTTGGTAAAAATATCTATTGAACTACATGAATATACAGTTGCCATTCTTACTGTGAATCACATGAAATGTTGTTTTCTTTTCCTTGTCTGGAAAAAGATGATCATTTTGATTGAAGCAATCTGACAGTAGGATTTCTGAAATCTCCGCAAGCTTAATGTGTATCCTCATTATTAACTAGTGGACTTTGACAGATTGTTGGCCTGTATATTAAGATTGTGCAGGACTCTTTTAGCTTCACTAAGAGCTGTTCCTTTATTTGAATTGTTCATGTCAGGACACACTCCATGAGTACCTTGGCATGATGATGGCTGTCCAAGGTGCATTTGCAGATAGATCTAGTGCTTTACTGACAGTGCAGACGTTGCTATCAGAGCTTCCTTCGCTGCAAGCAAGAGTCGAAAAGCTAGAGGCTGCATCATCAAAGGTATTTGGCGGTGACAAATCAAGGATCCGGAAAATAGAAGAGTTAAAAGAAACCATCAAGGCCACTGAGGACGCAAAAAATGTTGCCATCAGAGAATATGAGCGGATCAAGGTATCACTAAGAACTCTATGCATATCACAACTTTTGCTGATATACCAACATGATATGAATATTTTGGTTGTGTCTGTGTAAATTTGTATCATTGCAGGAAAACAACCGATCTGAGGTTGAGAGGTTGGACGGAGAAAGGCGTGCAGACTTCATGAACATGATGAAGGGTTTTGTTGTTAACCAGGTACGTTATTATAATACAGCACATCAACATAAGAAGGATGAAGACTTTCCTTCTTGCCCAGTAAAAGTTAGTCTGCTGAGTGAATGATAAGGAGATTGTTTAGATTAAGCAAAAAGTGTGTGATTCCGTTATTAGTGAACTTTCAAAAGTGGAGAAGTTGAAAACGTAGAATAAAAAGAAGACATTCATGGGTCTGTTGTAGGCAAATGAATGGTGAGTGCTTCGAATGATAATGCAGAGAAGAGAGAACAGGAGTTCATAAATTTGCTAGTAAACAAATAGAGTCCAGAATGTAAAAGAAATAGTTGTGTTCTTTGGGTTATGGATGCAGGTTGGATACGCAGAGAAAATGGGAAACGTCTGGGCAAAAGTTGCAGAAGAAACCAGCCAATACGATAGAGAGAAGCAGAGCAGCTAACAAACGAGTGAATGATGTTGATGTTGGCATAACCATACGTCCATACCAATTCCATGTTTGGCACAGGATCAGATTGCGTAATAATGGGTGTCAAAAAGTGTAGTTTCCTTATTTTTTCTTTTCTATGTTGTATCTATTTGATAGAGTATGGTAAACGTTCTTCTTTGTTGTGTTTTTTAGTTGCTGTAAATTGGTTCCCGAGAAGCAGCATTGCCCACCATACCCATTGTTATCTGGTATGCTGCAAGAGATAATTTTTCTTATAAACCTCTTGGTTGTAGTGAGATGATCTAGAAAGAAATTGAACCAGTAATCTGCGTGCCAGCTCCAGCAATTTTACTTGATAAACCGGCCGGTTTATCCCCTGCCCGGTTAGAAACAATTAGAAGCAAAGACCAATGAGGCAACGACAGAAAAGTCACGGAGACGTCAATGTTAGTGAAAGCGAAGAGTTCACAAAAAGACAGCAGAAATTATCGCAATATTACACGCCCATGCCATTTTCAAAGAACGCGGCCAGGTCAAAGATCGCGTCTGTCTTAAAGGGGTACTTTCGCCATTGAGTACAATTTTCTATCCATCCAGTCTTCTTCCTTCCTTGGAACTTTCTTCGTCTTCGATTCCCTTGCTTTTCCCGTCGATCTCGCTGTGTGGCCTTTTTGTATTTAGTAACTCGAGATTACATAAAACTCTCAACTAAATTCCACCTCTGTTTAATCATGGCGGAGAATGGTGAAGAGAAGTTACTCGCTGTTGCGCGTCACATAGCTAAAACACTTGGCCATAACGAATCCATTACCGATGATATCTTACAGATCTTCTCCAACTTCGACGGCAGATTTTCCCGCGAGAAGCTTGCCGAAGGTCAAGCTGGAGAAGATGGATCCGGAGTCGCAGTACTCGAGCGAGCTCTTAATTCGATAGACAGTCAGATCTCTCGCTTTGTGGCTGCGGATCAACCTATCTGGGCTGATCCTGCCGATTCAGCTGCTTTTCTTGACACAATCGATGAGCTCGTTGCTATCATCAGAGAGTGGACTCCCATGGTTTCCGAGAAACCTATCGGCGTCTGCCTCGCACGCGCCGACGACATGATGCAGCAGGCTATGTTCCGCATCGAAGAAGAGTTCAGGTCGCTTATGGAGCGCGGAGCTGAGTCCTTCGGACTTAATCCTCAGGGAGACGCTGGTGCCATGAACCATCGTTTCGACTCTGAGGAAGAAGATGACGACGACAGAGACTTCCAGAACGGTGACGAAATCCAGATCCCAGTGGCGCAGCCACTCACTGACTACGACCTTATCATCGACGCTCTCCCGTCGGCGACGATCAACGATCTGCACGAGATGGCTAAGCGCATGATTGGAGCTGGATTTGGTAAGGCGTGCTCTCACGTTTACAGTGCTTGTAGGAGGGAGTTTCTAGAAGAAAGCATGTCAAGGTTAGGTTTACAGAAGCTGAGTATTGAAGAAGTTCATAAGATGCCGTGGCAGGAACTTGAGGATGAGATAGACCGCTGGATCAAAGCCGCCAATGTCGCTCTCCGAATCCTTTTTCCGAGTGAACGCCGGCTCTGCGACCGCGTCTTTTTCGGTTTCTCCTCAGCTGCTGATCTCTCATTCATGGAGGTATGTCGTGGCTCTACCATTCAGCTTCTGAATTTCGCAGACGCTATTGCTATAGGAAGCCGATCACCTGAGAGATTGTTTAAAGTGCTTGACGTATTTGAGACAATGAGGGATTTGATGCCTGAATTTGAGTCTGTGTTCTCGGATCAGTTTTGCTTAGTTCTTAGAAATGAAGCAGTAACCATTTGGAAACGATTGGGAGAGGCGATAAGAGGTATATTCATGGAGCTTGAGAATTTGATCAGGCGAGACCCGGCTAAAGCCGCTGTTCCAGGCGGTGGTCTCCATCCAATCACTCGTTACGTGATGAATTATCTCCGTGCGGCCTGCAGATCCCGGCAAACCTTAGAACAAGTGTTTGAGGAAAGCAATGGTGTCCCCTCTAAAGATTCAACTCTGTTGACTGTACAGATGTCTTGGATCATGGAGCTTTTAGAGAGTAACTTGGAAGTAAAATCCAAAGTGTACAAAGATCCAGCCTTGTGCTATGTGTTTCTGATGAACAACGGGAGATACATTGTTCAGAAGGTGAAGGATGGAGACCTAGGATTGCTCCTAGGAGATGATTGGATTCGGAAACACACTGCCAAAGTGAGACAATACCATATGAATTATCAGAGAAGCTCATGGAATAAAATGTTGGGGTTGCTCAAGGTGGACAATACAGCGGCAGGTATGAACGGTTTGGGGAAAACCATGAAGGAGAAGCTGAAGCAGTTCAATTTGCAGTTTGATGAAACATGTAAAGCGCATTCGACGTGGGTAGTATTTGACGAGCAGCTGAGAGAAGAGCTGAAAATCTCGCTGGCCAGACTTTTGGTACCGGCATATGGGAACTTCATCGGAAGGTTCCAGAACCTTGGAGACATAGGGAAAAATGCGGACAGGTACATCAAGTATGGAGTTGAGGACATAGAGGCACGTATCAACGAGCTGTTCAAAGGGACAACCACGGGAAGAAAATGAAGGTAACAAACAAAAATAGCCACTTATAACATCTTTGTAACGAACCACCTGCTGATGACCAATAGCGAAGTCTTGTAGGGTGGATTTGTAACATGTATTGTATCCTTTTAGACAGTTAGCTCAGCTCTGTTGTATTGTGTAATGTTGTATTGTACTGGATCACGTTTTTTTGTCATTGTAAAAAGAGAAAACAGTTGAAAAAGATGACATGTTTAGGGGCTTCATACTCCCTTCATCCTGTGTGCATATATCAACAAATGAAGCAAGTGGCTAGAAGCCTACAACTTCAAAACAAGATTTTCTTTATTTTAACGATTTTCCATAATTGTATAACTGATCAACAAATTACCATAACCAATATTATCAACCATGAAATCAAGAGCTGCAGTAAAATCGAGACAAGATAAACACTACAATCTAGCAAGAGCAGAAACGCAAAATCGTAGAAAAAAAGAAAGGACATAATTGAGTGTTTGAAGTTTTTTTCAACTCTTGAAATAAATAATATAACATAAGTTTCAAAACTGAGCAGAGAAACAAAAGCAACGAAGTAAGTCTAGGAAATATGAGACGTCTAAAGAAGCATAATAAAGAACTGGAAATCACAAAATTAAGCAGCTTGTTGACCAGCAAGCCTCTTCCTGGCCTCCTCGATGATAGTCAGCTTAATACCTTTACCCTTAGGAAGAGACACCCACGGCTTTGTTCCTTTGCCAATGGTAAACACATTCCCCAACCTTGTTGCAAACTCATGTCCTGTTGAGTCTTGGATGTGGATTGTCTCAAAGCTTCCCTTATGCTTCTCACGGTTTTTAATCACACCAACACGCCCTCTGTTTCTACCTCCTGTAACCATCACAACATTGCCAACATCAAATTTAATGAACTCCACAATCTTGTTAGCCTCAAGGTCGAGCTTGATGGTGTCATTAGGCTTGATGAGCGGGTCAGGGTAACGGATGGTGCGACCATCATATGTGTTCAGGTACGGAATGCCCTTCTGCCCAAACTGGATAGATCGGACCTTGCAAAGCTTAAACTGTAAAAGAGGGAAGAAAAGAAGAAATATCGTTAGAACACATATTAAGGAACTTATTCCTCGAAAAGAAAACACTAAAGCATGACAAGAGGAGAGGGAACCTTTGCTTCCTCATCCCTGATGGAGTGCAGACGGAAACGTCCCTTGGTATCATAGAGAAGACGGAAGTTCTCGTTTGTCTTTGGGATAGAGACAACATCCATGAAACCAGCAGGGTAGGTCTTGTCAGTCCTCACTTTCCCATCAACCTGGATATGCCTTTGCATCAGGATTGAAATCACTTCACGGTAGGTAAGAGCATACTTCAACCTGTTCCTGATGATAAGAACGAGGGGAAGGCACTCCCTCGACTTATGGGGTCCTGACGATGGCTTGGGGGCCTGTGTTGAACCAAAAATGAACATACTCATTCACAAATCAAAGAGAAATATATAAACTGGATCAAAACAGAACCAATAAGAGAGTAGAAGACATACAAATGCACCACCAAGTTTGTCAAGCATCCAATGCTTAGGCGCATTAAGCCTCTTCAAATGCTTCTTCAAACCCCTCGCCTGTAAAGACAGTCAAACGCGAGATATATCATCATGACCTAGAGCAACGACACATCAGATCTAAGACCTAGAGCAACGACACATCAGATCTAAGGAGGTCAGATCTATGGACAATCACCGTGAAGCATATACTATCCAAAAAAATTATCGAATCAATTCAATTGCTCTGAAACTAACTAAACGATAATCTAAGTCACTAACACAAACACTCAGGATAGAGAATCGAGTTAAGGAACTATCTAGATGTAAAGGATCACTAAGCTCAGAACAGAGAGGGAGAGAGGGAGAGAGAGTATGACGAACCATGTTTTGAGTGTTGCAAGCGTAGCTCCGATCCGAACTACTTGTCTTGTTATCTTAAGAACAGCTCCGAACGACTTGTGAAGTAGTGAGAGAACGCATAAAACCCTAATTAGCCATTTATATACCCTCTTCCATCTGTATGATGTTAGGGTATTATGGGCTTATAAAGTATAGGCCCATTTCTATATTTGGGCACTATAGTTTATTAACGATGTTCCCTTTTCTAAGCCTTTTCATTGGACCCAATTTTTATATTTCACATGAAAGAAGTCAATTTCAGAAAATAACATTTCATTTGCTGTCAAAATTATGATTTTTTAACTTGCCAAAGTTTATCTAAATTTAACAAATATTAATTTTATTCTAAATTTACATAATTTTTTACTTATCATGGAGTTGAGTGTCGGCTTTACATTTGAATGTTTAATTAAAGTTGACCAGGTTAAGTAGCCTAGCCTGAGTACGTTGATCAAATGGGGTGAGTTGAGTCTGCTGGAAGAGACAATCCATGCGTGCACCCGAAGCCACAACGAAGACAGAGAGAGAAGAGAGGTAAATGTATCTATATATTACCTTTCATTATCTTCCACATATATCAAATCATCAGGAGAAACAAAACTCACACATATATATGTATATCAATGCGTCCCATCTACGTTCCGTAAACCCTTTTCCTTTCATGGAAAACTGAGAAGAGTGTTAGGGTTAAAGCAAAACTCACTGACTAATGTCACAGAATGCATCCTCAGCTCCGTTATTGGATCAGCAAGGAGATTGGCACAAAGGGCAGAGTTTCTTCTGAGAAGTGTAGAACCACTTGTCTAAACATGCTTTGTGAAACTTGTACTTGCACGTCACGCAAGCCCGCCTTGGAAGGCTGTGATTCGCTGTGTGAATCACACTGTAACATATCGGGCAGTCCTCTACTCCTTCAAATTCCTTGTCCGAGTTCCGCTTCCATATCCTTATCGCCTCCGCTAGAGCCCCGTTCTGCTTTCAGTAACACATTAGAAAGAAAAGAAAACATTCAGCCAAGACATGCACTCAATTAAGCCAACTATTTTGCAATGGGCTCAAATGGAGAGAGCTAGATTAATCATATATTTTCGTGAATCTACCAACTTTTTTCTGCCACCGTATTATTGGTCTAAATGATGGAACGTAATATCCTGCAGGATAAGAAAGATCTACATGACTCATAAAGTACAGTACCTGATTACGAACAAACATTTGCATAGACATCAACCACTTCCTCTGCTTCGCATCGCTTATTCCAATACTTTTTGTGCAATTGACGTCAACAGGCCTGAGTGGGTAAGAAACTGGAAGACGGATCACGAGATCCATCCCCGTTTCATCCTTCGTATATGTAGCAACTACTTCATTTGCTGCTTTACTTATGCTGACTGAAAAGCTCTCATCATTAAAGTCTGCCTTCTTTATCTGCGGCTCACATAAACAATGAACAGAATATGTGCAAATGCATTAGTGGATCTTCACTGCAACTTTCAGAGAGGAGGAAAGTTTTTTATGGCACATACCTGCGACAATTCGTTCTTGATTAAAGAAGGGCTGCACCACGATCTTGTAAATGCTTCAATCAGAGATGATGCAGATCGGTCACGCATTTCGCTAAACCATTCTCTAACATAAGCTGGAAGGACACGTAGCATCAGACCATATATCGCCCCAGCAAGCGAAGCCATCTTTACAGTTTCAATAGGCCAAAGTGATTCAACCGCAGACAGGGACAAACCCGTCGTAATCGCACGAGTGGCTGCAGATGCTACCACAGATAACTCAGACGGAATATCCCCATCTTTTTTTTTCAAGCTCTGTGCCATGTATAATTCTAGAGGAATGTGCTGAAAAAGACTATCTAATATCAACGGATTTGCTGTTTTCTCTATATACTGCACCAGTCTCTCTCGTCCTTGTGTTAGTGAAGGTAAGGAGTTAACATGCGAGAGCAACAAAGACCATGCCAGGAATGTTTGCACCTGCCATTAGAAGTGATTATTACAGTGAATGACTTGGCCAAAGAAGGAAAATAAACCAAAGGAAGCTTTTGAAAGTAAAATTTACCCTTTCTGGCGCAGTTAAATCCGTATCAAGAAGTTCATAATTTAAGTTCTCAACCATACACGATATTTCATCTCTTAGCCGTAGCTTCTCTTCAGATGGCAAACCAACATTGCCCGAGTCCTGATCATTGAGAGACTCATCATTCAGTGGTGCATTCCCATCAGCAACTATGGCCAGCCTGGAAATAGGATCGGTAGACAAAACAATGTATGCAGCAAGTTGCAGTGATGGGATTGGATTGGAAGAGAACATTATTGCATACATAGAGCTTATCGCTCCCTTGCTTAGACCCCAAAATTCAACTGCTCTGACAGCTCTATCTCTTGCACGTGGAGAAGAGTCGACTACAAGTTGAGCCACCAACTCCCAGAACTGCAAATGGTCAACTCGAAATGAAGCAACAATAGATGCTGCCTCTGGGGAATATGAAGCAGCAATAGCCTCAGCAAGACCGGTGCAGAAGAAAAGACGCAGAACACCTTCAAGTATCCGATCCTTAACCGGATCCCATGTTTCATATGCCAAGGATTTCAGATTGTCTTCACCCTCGGCCGATTTATGTTTTACTAACGCATTAAGCAACGAAAATGCTGATAGAGCATTTTGAGCATTGTTTATAGAAGGATCAGAAATAAAAACAATATGCCCAAGCCCCTCAAGAGTATCATTTTCCTTCTCCATGGAAGAAATGCCGCTAATGAAGTCATTGACGTTCTCAGAAGTTTCCTCCATCACAACTACTGCAGACTGAATCAGACGCTTCAAATTAGAAAAGGCAAAATCCCAATCATCCTCGTTAAACTCGTTTCCACAGTAACTAACTGCGATCACAATTAGTCTTGCGAGCAGAATTTGGACAGCTGGAAGTTGGGTAACTACACTTGAGGCACCAGGATCTTGCTTTTGTTTGCGGAACAAATCTAGCAGGAGTGTTCTCTCTTCATTGCTCACATGCCTCTGTAGTTCCTTTGCTTCTTCAGCCTTTTCACTCACGGGATAACAAGAGATAACAAGCTGAAACCAATCCTGCATATCTGATAAAGACAAAAAAAAACAACAATCAGCTAGGCATGCGAAACAAAAGATAAAGAACAAAACCTCATTCTTAAATTGCTTCCTAGACTGCATCTAATGCCAACTATGACCACTTGTCAGGTGAGAGCTCAGGAATACTTGCTCTACATCCACCCCCGAGCCTAATCCTTCATTTAAATCTAAGCAATGTTCATCGAAGTTCAAGATGAGATCACTAGCCATGACCAATGGAAAAAAAAAATTAAATCGGTCCTCACCTTCCCCACTTTGCCAGAGCACCAGAGGAGGAAACGACAAAGACTTCTCCAGCCAGTTTCTAAGCAAAACTTCCAGTGGCAGCAAAGTATCTTTACCAGAAACACCAGATTTTAGTTTTGTACGTAATGGTGAAATAATAATGCTCATAATGAAAGGAATGATTCTCAAACAGTTTTTGCTCGTCTCTTCCCCTATGAAGAGTTTATCTGTGAGCATTTTGAAAGCAGCCATGGCTTCTTCTTCTCTCCAAAGGTCCTCCTTGAACAAAGTGTGAAGCAATGACACTAGAGCCCTCAAAAATGGTTCTACGACGTCCTCTATGTTTTTGAAGTCAAACCACATGTTCCCTAAGCTCTCTATCTCATCCTCTCCATGCACAAGAGCACCGTTGAGTAGAATGTCAAAAATGGAATTTAGCAAACCCCCACTCGATGGTTCACTCTTACAAAATGAGACAAGCGTTGGCAGGAAAAAAGTTTGGACATTACTCCCTGGCCACTCCCACGTGCAGAGTATTTCTACGGAAAGCCAAGCTTGAGAGGCAAAGCCATCATCTTTGTGGCCAACAAGAAATCGGTGAATCCCCATTTTCATGATCAGGCTGTTAATGAAAGAAACAAATCTTTGACTCTTGGATTTCCTCAATTCGCACAAACGAACAGGCATACCATGGGTATATATGCTAGCTGACGTGCTGGGGCTGACCCACATAGGCCAGACATCACTCTCAAGCAGCAGCAGGCCACAGATATTTTCTTGATCGCTTTGATCCAAGGAGAGATATTCCAAAACCTCGGTCATCCTTGAAGCACACAGTAATGTAAGTTCACAAGGTTGCAGATCATCCTCAAGTAGGACAACGGACCTAAGGGACTGAACCAAAATGCTTGCTGAACTCTTCCGGATATCATAGTTTATGGATTTCCAAAACTGATTATCCATCTTAGAGCAAAGAGCATGAACAAAATCACACACAAGATTCCGATCCTCTCTCTTCTCTTTGGACTCATATTCCGTCTTGTCCACTAGAGATGTCATTCTACTCTCCAGGTCAATGATAAAAATAGAAGACAAAATAGATGAAAGTAGAGTGGCGTCCTGATTCAGAGCCTTCAAACTGAAGAAACTACCATCAATAACTTCAGCTGCAAACTTAGCAACCATGATCACATCTAAACAACTGCTCAAATCAAACTCTATAACCTCAACAATAAGAGAGAAACATGTATCATTTACTGAACAAAATGGTGACTGTTTAATATAATATAGCAGCTTTTCGAGGATTCCTCTATATATCAAGACCAGCGAGCTTCTTGACACAAAAGAAATATTGTTGTTTTCAGTTGAACCACCCAGAACTGAACTGCATACACAAAAATATAGAATCAGAGCTGAGAACAAGCAGACAAGCAATATAAAAGACTTGGCTGAGCAGTATAAATACAAATTGCAAGCTTGAATTCCAATGATATGAATATGCGCTTTGTTTGGTACTCTATAGATATGCTGACTAACTTACCACAGGAACTGAGCAGCAGAGGTTGTAGTCGCTGAGGAGGAACGGACAAGACTTATAGCAGTTGATTCTATGAGTCTATGATGCCAATGCTCTGGCCGAGAGCCTATTCTTTGATTCAACTCCTGCCCAGAACTTCTTTTTGTAATTTCACCCCTTGCCTTATCTAAAAGCATTTTCATAGCAGTCAGGTTATTGCAGCGCTGATGTTGTTGATTAAATACATAAGAAATGACATCACTCCACTGCTGAGTGAAACATTTATCATCGAGCAATGAAAGCAGGAGATCTTGTCTAGCTGCAGTTGAAGAGTCATATCCATCCATACACCAAGGAACAAAAATTTCTTGAAAAACTTTAATAAACTTCTCTGGGCTCATATCCCTCCCTTTTTCAACAGAGAGAAGGGTAGAAGTCTCTATATCATTAATTAGAACTGGAACTATCTTTCTCGGTCCAAACACTGATACTGAAACTGACAAAAGCTTCACACCATCTAACAATTCCTGAAAAGAGAAATAAAACCTCATGAGTTAATCAAGTGAAAAGATCATATGATTTACGACATAACAGGGTAACAAAACATGGACAATAACTTACAGATGATCTTATCCACGGGAAAGCCTTGGACAGCAGTGGCCCCATAAATTGATCCAAGGGCCAACTCTCACCTTCCAAAACTGAATATCTCTCCAATAACAAGAGAAAATCAATCATTTTTCTCATGCTACCCGAAACTATCTCTACATTTCCCTGCTGAAGCATATCCAAGAAGCCCTCTTGAACAGATTTACAGAAAAAAGACAGCAGGTTCTGTTCGAGCAAATTAATCCCTGAAAGAATTTCTAAGATACATCTTCCTAGCTCTTGCAGATACCTAGCTGAATTAACCATGCCAATAGTTTCAGCTGACTTCCTCTGAATAGGTGGAATGCTGCCCTTAGATAGTTCAAAGAAGTCTGCCCATAGAATCTTCACGAGGACTTTATCAATTAGATCAACCTGGAGATCATGAATGGAACTGGGACCATCGCAATACCTTGAAGCATTACGTAATCCCCAGAGGAAACATTCAGTTGTTGCCCGCAGAAGTGATAATTGATCCGTACTTGAAGAATCACATATACTCCTCCCAGCCAATAAGTTTTTGAAAAAATTCAAAAAGAACTTGTCAGCTTCTATAGATTGTGTTGGCATAACTTCCAGGAACAATATCAGTGCAGGATAAGAAACCTGTGGGGATCCATAGCAACCGTTCCTAAGAAACTGCCATAAATGATTAAGAACAGATTTATGAACATTTAAGTAGACCCAACTCTGAGGGAACTTTCTAGAAAACAGCAAGACAGCCTCCCACATTGATGAGTGGCAGGTTGGATTATTTTCTCGAAAAACACCAAGCAGAGCTGGTGCAAGACATTTGATGTCACCGTCGCCAAAGACTTCAGGAACATTTTTAATGAAGCTGCTTAATAAAGAATAAGTCGCTGACCGAACACTAGGACTTTCAGATTTTAGAAAGTTCAGAAAGCATTTATGGAAAGAGAACAACTTCTCAGCTGAGGAGGTTGCTACTGCCCTAGCCTTTGAGGCAAGTTTTGATTCAGAATTAACGTTTGCAGAGCCTTTCTCAGGTTCACGAAGCAAAATATCTAGAAGTGTAGCCAACGCCACCAGAGATGACGAAATCATCTGAAAACAACAGAAAATAAGTCATCGGCAAAGAAAACCCAAAGAAGGAAAATTTGCTCCTTAGCATGAAGAATCACCAAGATGAAGTACCTGCTGGTACATTTCTCCTAATTCATCTGACGCAAGTGCTTTATCAGACAAATTTTGAGGTGTAAGTTTGAGATTTTCCTCCAGATAAGCAAAAATCTCAGCTGAACATAAATTCAAGGCGTGCAATCTCTTTTCCTGGGCAGGGAATGCTGCCTGTTTAAACATTAGACAGCTAAATTATACTCGAATATTAATGCTATAACAAAGTGCCCGCTGAGCAGAACTAAAAGGTTACTGATCTGATAAAACGACAAGAGAGTTTATAATAGAAAGTGGGGCATCCAAATATAAAGTAAAAAATAACTGCCACCAAGAAACTGAATTACAAAACGAGGAGCCAACCTGCAAAGACGACTTTGCTGCTTGAGAAACTTCAGATGCCAAATCAAACTGCGAAAACCACCAGGGCCCCATTATAGACTTTAGATGAGGTGCTAAATCTCTCCTGAAGTAACACGTAAGAAACTAAGAATTACTACAGAATTCAAAATCGTAGAGGGAGAATGCATAAAATAGAAGAATTGCATGCATGCTAAGACAATATCAAGACACATTTCCTATATGACACGCTCGATATAGACAAGTTTCTACAGCACTTAGCAACAAACTAATCATTCTAACGAAATATTGATGATATTTTTTATACAGATGTTAGAAGAACCTCAAAGGTAAATCATATCACTGATGACATCCAAGTATATTGAAAAATAAGTAAATGAGACACTGCATCACGGCAATAAAAAGGGTAATGCATTAGAAAATTGAGAGTCAAACCCGGCACCAGTGACAACATTCGTCATGACGTCATGGGTGGCTCGCCGAACATCTCTATTGTAGTCCAGTATCAACTTCTTGTACTCAAATGTCTGGAAAAGTATGACAAAAATAGTCAATCAATTGTGGAAAATGAACAACTACATGCACTGCAACGAGAGAAACACAGTGATCAACAAGCTCCAAGGCAAAGACTAATTTGAGACAATTACATCAGCGTAAGTGATATCCCCAATCCTGATACTATTAGCATATCTCTAACATCAAATTTAATACAACTTCTGAAGCTAGGGCTTTCTTTCTCGATAATGAAAACATTTATCTGAAGATTCCCCCTAGTCTGTCTAACAAAGAAACATACCCATTGTGGGATTATTGGCAAAAGTTCCTTCCCTTTCTTGTGCTTGATCAGTTCTGACAGGGAAGCAAGAGCTTTAATCTGTTGAAACAAACAAATCAAAATCAAGAAAACTCAGAAGAACAGGTATTTATAGTCGATTGAATAGCTAGTAAAGCCGTAAACCTTTGTTGTAGGGTCTTTCCTTGAAAGCCTTTGCAAGTGTTGGGCAACCTCACTATCCAAATCCTAAAGTCCATTCACAAAGATGAGAGACTGGGAAACAAGTAGGCAGAATCAAACGAAGAGGGACATGCAGAATCAAACAACAAACATACCAAGAAGGGAGCAGAATCTTCGTTTGATATAGAAGTATCGAATCTAGAGCTACCGACATAGCCGCCAAAACCTACGGCTGAAGCTGCAGAGCCAGACGGCAACAGAGAAGCTGCCAAGCTGTTGACAAAGCTCAATTCAGTACCGAGGCAACGAAGCATAGACTGAAAAAAAAAGATAAAAATCGGAAGAAATTAAACGTGAAGGAGAGATTGAAGGAACAAAATTGACCTGCTGCTGGATGGACGAGCTTTGCTCCTTGCAGCATCTCCTTTGGGTTTGCCCATCTCCTTCTTCTCTACACGGAAAAGCTTCGAGGGCTAGAGAGAAAGAGAGAGATGGGTCTGATCGGTCTAGCCAAGGAAGGAACAGATAGGTGGAAGTCAAGGGTCGGAGGGGGAAGGCGGTGGCGGTACAGTCATCGCCGTCGTAGGAGGAGGCAAAGAAAGTTTGTTACTTTGTCGGGTCGAGGATGTGTCCAGTATTATTGGGTGAGTCAAGGCCCAACTATTTACGGCCCAACCTCTACTTCTAATTTTTAAACCTAAGGAAAAACAATGCAACGACGGTCGCTTTTATAACCTTATTTTAGTTTTTTATTTATTTATTTAATGTTAAATAATATGAAAGAAAATAAAACACAAAATATTGTTTTCATAAGAAAAAAAGTTTTAGTTTAGTTTCAAAATTGGATAATATGACCACCGTAGTTGTGTTATTCAATTCCGTAATCACTTAATTTTGATAATATATCGACACATAAATGTTTTTGCAAAATTTAGTTTCTTTCTTATCACATGTACCGAGTTTCAAAACCTTGGTTTGTATTGTAATGCTTTTCTATTCTTAATTTGACGTTAAAGATTTATATCGCGAACGCAAGATTGTTTACTTTGACAAGTTGGAGCCACTCTTTGTTTTTGTTCGGTCGCTTTTGGATTCTTGGCATCCTTTTGATTATTTTCCCCACATATTAACACCCTTGCACTGTCATATTGTGTTTTAAAAAAAAAAAAAAAAAAGTACTGTTAACTTATACAAAGCTATGTTACAAAGTAGGCCTAACATTATTGTTATGTTGGTGATATATATATTAACAATCATATATGTCCAAGGACGTTTAATATTAACACAGTTTGATAATGAATCATGAATAATGATATTACTATATATATGATGGGAAATTGGCAATTATTTGTTATACATGACTTGAAAATGACTCAAGTGCGCTATCAGGGTTTGTGTTGATAAGTCGTGATTTGATAACGTGTTGTGACCCACATTCTCCTCACTACTACTCTCTTCTAATTAAAAATCATCTTTTACCTAGGATCCATTATTTATTCTAGTGGATAGTTAAGAGAACTTCAATTTAAATGGGATTCCCAACGAAAAATATTGTATTCCTCGTACGGTGAATACTTTGGTCTTTCCATGTTCTTAAAACTTCACCATCATAATACATACAGCTAGATATATGCTGTAATTTTAAAAAACATGATGACTTGGTTAGAATCAAAACACATTAAACTCAGCAAAGAATGTGGAAGTAACATAGAGAAGGTAGCTAGACAAGTTATTATTATGACGAGTGTCACGAGTCTAGGTTTTTTGTTGGGATTAGACATAAGTCGACATTTTTCTTCGGATAATTATAATTTTGCGGAGATTTAATAATCCAATGTTTCTCTCCCAATCCAGCTTTTGTTTTCCATATATGTTTACATGATTACATCTCCTAGACTAGACTCAATACATTGCAGACAACCTTTAGTCCTTGATTTCACCCATTTCAAAAGATATATATTATCTTTATATACCAAACTATCGTTGGTCGACCCTCTGCCGGCTAAGAAAATAAATTACAAAAAAAAAGGAAAAACAAATTAGAAACTCGATTGATCGATCTACATCTACCAACAGGAAAATAACACACTCAGCAAAAGTTAATCCAAAAAAGTGGACCTCACTTATACTCAAACAAAACCGCTGCAAGAAAAATACAATATTTGTAATTCAACTTTTCAACAATCCACGTGAAATAATTAAAGATGTCTTCTTTTTTTTTCTTATATATTCGCATGAGTTATAATTAGGAGAGGATGAAATTTGTAGAGGATGTGCAGTATGAGTGATAGACAACTCCACCTAATAGTTTGTTTAATTTGTTAACCTCTCACAATCACTTTTTAAAAAAATCTACTTTTTTTTGTTTTAATGTTAAATCAAATCAAAAACTTAAGTTAAAAAAAAAAAACTATTTTATCCTCCCAATCTTTGAAAATTCAACTTCCTGTTTTTCTGCAAGCCAAACACCCTATTTTCCCCCAATGACTTAGTCAGAAACTTGAGGTGTTTATCTTGGATTTGATTTGTAGTAATGTAGATCATTGACCTTATCACGTTAATATATGATCAGGGCCGGATCTGGGCATAGCCAGATGAAACATTCGCCTAGAACCCTTAATTTTCAAAGGCCCCCAATATTTTTTTTTTAAATATATATATACATAATGTAAAGACAAAAAAATGTTAATAAGATGACAAAAAAATGGTGAGACTTCTCTTAAACATGGTGAGACTTCAGACATTTGATGGAAATCATTTATTCCTAGAGATCATGATTTTAAGAGAAGTTTTACCAAGTGAGAATGAGAAGGCCATTGAAGTGTTAAACTTTTTAAAAATGTATGAAGGTCGTTGTTACCCGAATACATGGCTTGCATATAGAGTAATGCTAACGGTTCCAGTTTCTGTTGTCTCAGCCGAAAGAAGTTTTTTCAAGTTAAAGTTGATAAAATCTTATTTGAGGTCAAGTATGTCAGAAGAGCGATTGAATGGGTTGGCGATGTTGTCAATTGAGAGAGAGATGGTTGGAAAACTTGACTATCAAAGTTTGATGAATAACTTTGCCGCACAAAAAGCAAAAAGGGATATTTTTAAAATGTCGTAGATTATGATTAGTTTTTTTTTTGGAGAAAACTTATGTTTCATTATTGGTTTAATATTTTTTTTATTTAAAATTTTTTTATGAGTTTTTTCTTTTTGATATATTTTATTGGCCTCCATTTTTTTTATTTTGTTTCAACCCCCAAAAATTTCAGATCCGGCCCTGTATATGATCAACGATGATATTATTCGTTTCTCGCGTTCTTGTTTGTCATGTGATAAACTTTTCAAACAACATGTGTCATATAGTTTTGTTTTTTGATAAAAATCATGTCATATACTTGCACCATAATCAGTAATTCTTTCTCCATTGGTAGGTGTGGCAATCTCACGAAGCGATCAAACTTATATTAAATAAAGTCAAAACAAAATATCATTAGAACTGTCCATACTAACGGTTAATTTAGAGGCGGCCGGTGTTTTTCTTTGTTTGAAGTAAAAAGTAGCTATAAAAATAGATATCTATTTTGAATAAACTAATCCTACAGACTTTTTTGTTTAACTAATAATTTATACGAAGATGAAAGGTGAAGGGCTGAGAATGTCGTGGTTGCATGCATGGAAGGTCAGCTGCTTTTGCCGAACTCGATCGTCATCCTCTCTGCCCTCACATTCTTTCGATCAGTTCCTTTATGTCCACAAATTATTGTAGGAAACATAACTGTTGCGGTATGGAATTCCTAGATCGATCGAGCGGAATCACAAACCGATATCAATCAAACATTGTAGAAAGACCTAGAAGACATTGTAGATATTTTTGAATATGTAATTTATATTTTTTTGCTAATGTTAAGTCTTTTGTAACTTCATATTTACAAGAGTTCAATAGAATTATTCTACAACTTCTTTCGTGTTTATTAGTCTCATCACCATATAGAGGTATAATACCTTTAACATTTCGTGTTATTAGTCTCATCATCTTATAAAGATACCATATCCTTATACCCGCGCAATCCATCCCATGAAGAATTTAATCTTACCCAAAATTTGGTCCGATCAATCTGCTGATCTAAAACCAATTTGATCTATCCATCATCTGAAGAGAACATATTAGAAGATCTTACATTCTTACATTGAAAACAAATGAAACTTAAGGTAAATTCACTAACTAACAATAGGTTTTGAGTAGAAATCTCCAAAAATTCAACATATAAAATTTTTAGATCGAATCAATTTAGGTTCAAATTAGATGGCGCGTACGCGTATAACCACTCTAATAGTATGTAAATATTCATGTACTTTCAATTCCAAATTAAAATAAAAAGATAATAGTATATATTATTATGTGTATTATATAATACATCGCAAATCTTGATATGGTGGCTAGTGATATATTAAGTTAAATAATGTACGCACAAATTAAAACGTGTTTTATAAACCTAGCTGCATTTATCAATATTACCCGGACGACAAAAAAAACCTACCTTTTTTCCTGACGAATAATAAACATTAGATTAGGACCCGCGTATACGCGAGTTTAAAATAAAAAATTTATAACCCGTGTAAGAAAATAATATTAAGATCCGCATACGCGGATTTATAACTAAAATTTTATAACTTGTAACTTATCAAAACTTACATAAGCATACGAAAATATCACATTTAGATCAAAACCTCTATTATAACACAATAGTCATATCAAACATTTCTAAATCCTTGCATTCACAAAATTATTAGTACACTAATTAGCAATAAAATAATTTTAGAGAAGCAAAATCAGATTCCACGAAAGTAGCAAATTAGAGACGACACCGAGATACGTAAACGATTCCAGAACTACTTTTTACTTGGATGAGATTTATAGCCTCAAGCTCACGGATTCTTTTTGTTTTTTCAGGTGACGTCTTTTTGTGATCCGGAAGCAGCTCAGAAAACTTGGATAATAAAATCAGATTTAGTTATGGAACAAAATACAACAACGACATACGTACCTCAGGTTCTCAACGATAGGTAAAAGCAAAAACTTCTCAAGAGGACAAAATTCAAGTAATGATGATGTTTTGAAGAAAATATTATTGTTTGGTAAGAAAAATATGAGACTATCTATTCGATTATATAGAGGTGAGTATTTACAATTCCTTTTTCTTTTAGGAATAATATTCGTTAAAAATTTATAATCTCATTATATGGAACATATACATATAATTTACTTATAATTATCTTTTTATATTTTTAAAAATATTACAATTTATAATTCATAATTATCTATTTACATTTTTAAAAATTATTTCAATTTATAAATTTTTAATAATTATCATTATGGATTTTAAAATTGTTTAGAACATAATTCATAATTATAGAATCCTTTTTTTTTTTTGAATTTGTAATCTAAAATCTCGGATCGTTGAAATCGACACATGTCATGATCCAGCGAATTGCTAATTTCGAAAACTCAATTTTATATAATAAGATAGCAGCTAGAAGAGTTTTAATTTATATAATAAAAATATGATTGGTAAAAAACAGAGAGATAAATGAGCTGAAAAAAAGGGGAATGAATTTGGTAAAGGTAGCGTAAGGATCATGACCCAGTAAAATAGTGGATATTCCAGAAGAAACTTTTCTTCGTGAACAAAAATTTACCTACGTGTAAAAGTTAATTTGTTTTGTTTTCCCTTTTTTGTTTTTTGTTTTTTGTTAATTACGTCTAAGCAAGTTACCATCTATAAAGTCGTCAGGTCTCTTCAGTGCTTCATAGACACACAACTCGTAGATAAAAAAAAAAAAGCAAAGAGAATGGAATACATTAAGCAGAGAAGTATGTTAAAGGTGGTGTTGTTGATGATGATTATGATGTTGGGGTCCCAGGCTCAGGCTCAGCTGAACAAAGACTTTTACAAGGAAAGCTGTCCCTCACTGTTCTATGTGGTGAGACGGGTGGTGCACCGGGCGGTGGCTAGAGAGCCTCGCATGGGTGCTTCTCTCCTCCGTTTATTCTTCCATGATTGCTTTGTCAACGTAAGTTTAATTCTTTTTATCTTTAATGATTAAAAGGAAGCATGCTTAACATGTTCCCATGAGTTACTCCTACAATTAAGTAAATGCTAAGAAAATGTTTTGACAGGGGTGTGACGGATCCATACTGTTGGATGACACACCGTCTTTTTTGGGAGAGAAAACCGCAGGACCTAGCAATAACTCTGTGAGGGGATTCGAAGTGATCGACAAAATCAAGTTTAAGGTTGAGAAAATGTGCCCGGGCATCGTCTCATGTGCAGATATTCTTGCCATCACTGCTCGTGACTCCGTTCTCCTCGTTAGCACCTCTACCCTTTTACTCTCTGTCATCTACAAACATAGATACATTCAAAATCATCGCTCCAAAGATAATGAAGATTCATAATGAAATTTTCTATAGTTGTCATACATTATGGTTTACTGACTACAAAGCTATCAATACATCAATACATTATAATTATAATTATAAAAAAATTAGGAGATATAAATAAATATAGAAAACCAACGACAAAAAGATAGAGATTGTAGGGTTAAAGCTTTAAATTTGATTAATTCATTTTTGCGAGAATAAATATCAAAGCCTTATCAAATACACAAATGTGCTCTTGTCTCATCAATCTCAATACTTACACATCTTAATCTGACCAAGCAGCTGGGTGGGCCTGGGTGGAGCGTAAAACTTGGAAGACGAGACTCCACGACGGCGAACTTTGCGGCCGCTAACTCCGGCGTCATCCCTCCTCCGGTCACTACCCTCAGCAACCTCATAAACCGTTTTAGAGCACAAGGCCTGTCCACACGTGACATGGTCGCTCTTTCTGGTGCGCACACCTTTGGACGAGCCAAGTGTGTCACATTCAGAAACCGTATCTACAACGAGAGTAACATCGACCCCTCTTTCGCCGTCGCAAGACGAAGGAGGTGTCCCGCCACCAATGGCTTTGGCGACAACAAGGAAGCCAACCTTGACGTCCGCTCTCCTAATAGGTTCGACCACGGGTACTACAAGCAACTTCTCGGCAACAAAGGTTTGCTTACGTCAGACCAGGTCCTGTTCAACAACGGTCCCACCGACTCGCTCGTCATAGCTTATAGCCAGAGTCTCAAAACCTTCTACCGCGACTTCGCAAGGGCTATGGTTAAGATGGGTGACATCAGCCCCCTCACCGGATCCAATGGTCAGATCCGCCACAACTGTCGCAGGCCCAATTAAATCTCTTACTATACGAAGCTCATTAGGCCCAATAATCACCTCTTCGTCATCTGTTTTTTATGTGTATCTTCTTTGTCAACTGTTAAAATATACATCTCATTATAAAACCATAGAGCAGCAGAATAAAAGTGTGTGGCTATGCAGTTTTCCATTTACGTTCTCAATCTCTTCTCATTTTGGCTCAATAATATAATTCAAAGAAATAAAATTTAAAATTAAACTGTAGCTGATTTGTTCTAAAGTTTTATGGCTTTATTCAACAAATGTTATTCACCCAATCAGCATAAAGAATTCGTAAGAGTAGATAAATCATTAAAATATGGTGGCAAAACATGAGCCGTTGGATGAAAAGTGAATAGGCGAATGAAAGGACAAGTGTAAAAGGACGTAAAAAGTCATAAGGTGGACAAGGACACAGGGGAACAAGTGGCCTCTGCTCTTCAGCCTAATTAAAAAAAAATAATTAAGATTTTTTTGTGTGCGTGGACCGCCAATGACGTTTATCTCTTCTTCTTCTTCTTCTTCTTCTTCTCCTCCTCTTCCATGTTTTTTGGTTAAAAAAAAACTCAGGAAGAAATAAGAAAAATACGGGGCCGTTGGGGGCGGACGGAGAGAGATCTGCACGTCTTTTTACGAGATCTCGGTTTCATTCCCAAAATCCTCTTTCGTCACCGGTGATTTTTTTAATTTTCGTGATCATATAATGAGAATTGTCGATTACATGTTGAATTTTAGGGTTTTTTGATTGCCGATCTATGTTTGCGTTCTTAATATAGAGGAAATGCGGTAATGGGGGGGAATAATGATTTGACCTGAATGATCTGTTCTGGTTCAGGGGTTTAGTAGGTTGAGAGATTGTGTTTCGGTTGATGATTGTGTTTTGATTCGTTATCGATATTATCATTTTTTCATTGTAACCTATATATAATTGAGTTTCGATATGATCGATATGATAAAAAAATTTCCCATTTATGTGAGTAACGTTTGTATCTATTACACTGATAGTGAGATCTCATTGGTTTTGTTTATTTTTACTTGACAGGCTCAGATTTTCGACAAGTTTTTGGGAGGTGTATTCATACCGCTCTGTCAATCTATTCGGCACTCTCTTGTTTAGAAACTCAGAAATGCTGGAAGATATGTCCTCCTATCACTAGGGTGTTAGTTGCACGAGCTCATGAGCTCATGACTCATGAGCTACCACAAACTTTGAGCTAGCTCTGGAGCAAGTTGTGTTTTTTGCTGCCTGCTAAGTTTGTAGATTAGATGGAAAATAAGCCAAGTGTTTTGACTGATAAATATGATGTTGGGAGGTTATTGGGTCAAGGTACTTTTGCCAAGGTGTATTATGGAAGGAGTATTGCTAATAACCAGAGTGTTGCTATCAAGATGATCGACAAGGAAAAGGTTATGAAAGTTGGGCTTATCGAACAGATCAAGAGAGAGATATCTGTTATGAGGATTGCTAAACATCCTAACGTCGTGGAGCTATACGAGGTCATGGCAACAAAAACAAGGATCTATTTTGTTATGGAGTATTGTAAAGGTGGAGAGCTTTTCAACAAGGTTGCCAAAGGAAAATTGAGGGATGATGTTGCTTGGAAGTACTTTTATCAGCTTATCAACGCAGTTGATTTTTGCCATAGCCGAGAGGTGTATCATCGTGACATAAAGCCAGAGAATCTATTGCTAGATGATAATGAGAATCTCAAGGTATCTGATTTTGGGTTAAGTGCCCTTGCTGACTGCAAGCGACAAGATGGCCTCCTCCACACTACTTGTGGTACACCTGCATATGTTGCTCCCGAAGTAATCAATCGAAAAGGCTATGATGGCACAAAGGCAGATATTTGGTCTTGTGGGGTGGTTTTGTTTGTTCTATTGGCTGGCTATCTACCTTTCCATGACTCCAATTTGATGGAGATGTACAGGAAGATAGGAAAAGCAGATTTTAAGGCCCCAAGCTGGTTTGTTCCAGAAGTGCGGAGGCTGTTGTGTAAGATGCTAGACCCTAACCCTGAAACTAGAATCACCATAGCGAGAATCAGGGAGAGTTCTTGGTTCAGAAAAGGTTTACATATGTCACAGAAAAAGATGGAGAAACGGGTCAAAGAGATGAATTCGGTGGAAGCTGGTGTTGCAGGTCCAAGTGAGAACAGAGCAGGTCCAAGTGAGAATGGAGATAGGGTCACCGAGGAGAACCGTACTGACGAACCTACAAATTTGAACGCTTTTGATATAATTGCCTTGTCTGCTGGGTTTGATCTGGCAGGACTGTTTGGAGATGTGTATAACAAGCGAGAATCTAGATTCACGTCCCAGAAACCTGCTTCAGTGATCATATCTAAGCTGGAGGAAGTGGCACAACGATTGAAACTGAGCATAAGAAAGCGAGAAGCAGGTTTGTTCAAACTGGAACGTTTAAAAGAGGGAAGAAAAGGGATTCTATCAATGGATGCAGAAATATTCCAAGTAACCCCAACATTCCATCTAGTGGAAGTGAAGAAATCTAATGGAGATACTCTGGAGTATCAGAAATTAGTGGCAGAGGATCTTAGACCAGCTCTGTCAGATATTGTGTGGGTTTGGCAGGGCGAGAAAGATGAGCCTGCTTCACAGCAAGAGACTAAACAAGAAGAAGAACCATTGTAGTTTTGAAATTTGTTTTTGTCAAGTCTTGAATTTTGATTAACACTAATGTTAAAGTTTCTTACATTTTCGTTTGTGAAAAGAAAAAAGAAAAAACTGCATAATATAAGGTCGTTTACAGAAACTCAATGGCAAGACTTGTGAGTTTAGTGAGAAGTTCAATTGCTTTCTCTACAATTATTACAGGACGAAGAAGAAGCTAAACATTCTCCACTTTATTATTTGAAACTGGGATAAAGACTTCGACTTTATTGAGATTTAGTAGTGAATCAAGGCAAGATCTATATTATAGTACAGAGACAATATGCGATTTTAGTGCCCTCCATTGCAACAATTACACAGTTACAGACAACAGAGACAGAGAGAGTAAGAAAACTCAAGAGGAGCGTTTGGCATCGGAGCAGAGATGGTTCCAGAGATAGCGACCACTTGCCATGTCAACGCATGTCCAAAATCCAGACTTCATTGCCATTCCCACCTGATCCCATAAAATCAGAAAACCCCATTAATCCCAAATTAGAGAGAGAATGAAGATCGGAGGAAAAAGAAGAAACCTTGGAGAATTTGGAGGCTGAGTCGTCGGCGGGTTCAGCGTCGGTGAAGGAATCATCGAGAGGATCGTCAGAGGTAGAGTTGAGCTTCTTGAGGACGAAGAAGCCAGCTAGAGTCGCCGACAGGAATATGAGGATAAGCCTTAATGGACACATCTGCTTCTTCTTCTCTTTTCTTGATTTGCTTTTTCCAGTTTTGATGTATACAAATCAGGAGAGAGAGAGAGAGAGAGAGAGGAGCTGATGAAGAAGAAGAGAGGAGGGAAAAAAAAGGTAAATAACAAAAAAAAAACCAAAGGAAAGAGAAAAATTCAAAGGGTGTAGTTGAAGAAGTGTCAAATTAGGTAGGCCACTCCCTAAAGTCATATACCAATAACCTTGAAGTTAACTTGTTTTTCTTATGTAACATTATTATATTCCGACAGAAAAATAATTGGCCTACTAAAATTTTTTGTTGACTAATATTAAATTATGAAGAAAGGATAAAGTTAGTGGTTTGGGCGAACCTAATCTGTCAGAACGTGAGAAACCATTATATGCTCATTGCTCTAAGCGATGGCTTTGACATACAAAAAGATACTTATAAAGAAATAAAAACCAAAGTGATTGTTGACACTTTTCACTAACTTCGGTGGTGGATCTTCATCACGCCATTCACCATCTCTTCCTTATCTCAACATTTTGACTTCTCCCTTCTCTCCCACAATACATATATCTTCATTTATCCCCTTCTTTTGCCATACAAACGTATTATTCTCTGTCGTCTCTGTTAAACAATCCAAGTAAGAAATAGACCAGCCAAGTAATTCTCTTTAAAATTTGATATTGATTGATCCCTATTACTAGTTACTATGTAAAGGCGCAAGATACAAACCTGACTGGCTTTGGGAATTGTTTTATTGTTTTGAGAACCTAGAAGGCTAGAACTTTGCAAACTTGGCAATTTTAGCAAGGGCAGTTCTTAAACTTCCTATGCCTGCTCCTGACCTTGAGCTCACCATCATCTGCAATCATTAAACGTTAACCACTTGCTTCTTAGGTCTTATCTTTTTCTGTAACAAACTAGGTAAATAATATTCATACATACCAGAGGCTGGACAATTGATCTGTTTGCCTTCAACTTCTGCATTTTTAAGAAAAATAAATGTTGACATTAGTAAGAATATGACCAATATATTATTTTACTATTGATTGCCTTCACTATATTGATTTAGAGTATAATGACTAAGACCTCTTCGATTTGCATTGCCCGGCGTGCCACATCCATTGGAAAAACCACATCTGTCTTGGTTAAGACTATCTGATACTTTGTATTCGATCTGCAATTCAGTTTCCAGCTGTAAGGACACTTAACTACATGACACAAACAAAAACTAAGAGCAGCATCAATGATCTTACCTCTCCATCAGATTAATAAGTTCCTGGTCTCTTGGCTTCATACCCCATTTGGTGTCAACAAGGAGGCATACCCGTTTAAGACTACTTCTTGTTGAAACATATTCTTTTACCTGCATTGATCAATGTTAAACAGATGGGGATCATTGACCTGTTTAGTTATCAAAAAAAAATTGAGCAAGCAAAATAGACAGCCAGGCCAGATGCTCACAAGATCTTCCCATGCTTCCTTAACTTCATCTTTTGCAAAGGCAAAGCCGTAGCCTGGCAAATCAACAAGGCGAACCTTCGGACCAAGACTGAAGAAATTGATGGTCTGCACTTAATAACGCTTTGTTATTACAGAAAAATGTAAGCCATACAAGCAAGTCATTCTCAGACAGGGGAATACCTGGGTCAGTCCTGGTTTGTCAGATGTTCTTACAACACCCCACTGCCTGGTAAGAGCATTTAGCAGAGACGATTTGCCAACATTTGACCTTCCTGATCAGAGAGTTGAGACACCAAATATCCCCACTTTTAATATAAGTTGGGTGTTACTCAAGTAGCTTACAATGCATACTCTTAAACTCGGAAATGGTTTCTTGTTGATATATCTATGATCCTGGTGGTAACAACAATTTAAACGCAGTACCTGCAAATGCAATCTCAGGTACATCAGGAGGTGGAAATGAAGATGAAACATTTGCTGCAGCAAAGAATTCCAATTTATTCCTAAATACCTGCAAATGGGCAATTGCAACATTAGATAATAAAGTATCAGGGCAGGCTATTATCTTTAGGTATTAGAGAAAGAGTGTGAAGAATAGGGACCCTTAAAATAAGAACATACACTTTCTTCTATACGCTCTCTCTCTGTGCTGGTAGACTGAGGGATATTATCTAACGGAGCAGGAAGCTCTGTGTTGTAGCCAGCCTTCTTTAGTTCAATTAAGCGTCTACGGCCCAGCAACTGCCATAAAAATGTATGTTACGAGCCAAGAAATGAAAATATGCATTTCACATAAGATACCACAAAGGAGAGAGGCATATAATTACATTTTCTTCCACATAGGAAAGGATAGAATGACTAGGCTGAATTGCACGAAACTGTGCATTTTTCGACATTTCTACACTTTTCAGTGCATCTTTCTTCTTCTTTAATATATGGCCTTCTGAACAAAGGAAAAGAAACAGCAATTTTAGGAAAGCAGCAGTGAGATGTAGCGGATAAAACAGTTTCATAAACACAAAGAACTAACCTTCAAGAACGACATGATCATCTATTCTTTTATTGGAGGTATCATAGGGGTCCAGTCGTATCCTCTTTCTCTTCCTAGGTTTATCCTCCTGACTATCCAAACCATCACCCACGACTCTCTTATCCGAAAGCGCCTGTCTTTTAGCCTTGAAAGACGGCACATCCGAGCTTTTCCTCCGGCTCACATCCAATTGATCTCTCTTCCTGTGGCTTTTTCGAGTAGCATCATCTCCCCTCGGTGACTTTGTTTTAAACACACTTGTTGCAGCATCATTACTGGTCTTAAAACTAGAACTAGACCGTTGGTTTCTCTTGGCGGCAGCCCACATTGTGCGTGGGATTTCCTTCACATGGTTATGCTCATTGAGCTCAGCTCTATTGGAGTAGACCCTCTTCTTCTTCATATCCGAAACCGTAGACTTACTAGTCTTCCGGGAGTTTGTGTCATCATCACTGCGTTGAGTATTGGATCTAATCCTTCCTTTATAAGAAGAATTGGAGCTAAGTGATGAAAGCTTCAGCCTTTTCTTGAGCTTATGACCTAAAGCAGTATCTAAAGACATTCTGTGATAGCTCTGTGCTATTCTGGTCTAAGTTACATGAGATAATGGTGAAAACAGGAAGAAATTCGGAAATGAAATGCAGAGGATCGCGATTAGGGTTTGGTCCGGGGAAGAAGACATATGCTTTTATTACGGTTTTTACCCCTTTTGGTTTATTTGAGAAATTAAATCCAAAACTAGTTCTAAAACAATCAAGCCTTTAGAGTCAATACGGTTTACGCAGAAGATAACTGGGCTTTTATGGGCCATAACTTTTCATATCTTATTTTTGTCTCGGTTTTCATATCTTCTTGTTTTCTCTATAGAAAAATGAAATCGATCAATTCAAATTGTTTGATGTATTTTTCATTGATTAGTTTCCCAATCATATTTTTCATAGGTGAACATACGGCTTCCCCTAATTTTTAAATAAGTACTTTTCTTGAAGAGATTGAAAGAGAGAGCCAGAGAGGTGAGATTTTGGGGAAAGATAATGATTGCCATTACAAAAGAAATGCTTTTTTGTTTTTGGAATTAGTCTTGACATGGAAGCCACTCATAGCTTTTGAATGCTTCAAGGATTTTAAATTAAATAAATTGTTTCTGATTAACCTATCCATTTTTTTCTCATCTCTCCTTTATGTCTTCTCAAAGACGCAAAACATAAGCAAAAAGAGAGATAGAGGGGACCCTAGATTTTATCCCTTTACTTTAGTTTCTCTTTTACTTTGATATTTTTTTTTTGACAGAGTTCAAAAATCTGTGAGAAATGAAAGAGATGAATCAGAAAATGGGTACTCACAAGTTCAGATTTTCAGACATGATGCCTCACTCATGGCTCTATAAGCTCAAAGGCATGAGAAGAAGTATCAGAAAACACCATCTTTCTTCTCCCAAACACCTCTCCTCCTCTGATGCTTCTTCCTCAAGAAAGCTCCGTGACCCTCTTCGTCGCCTCTCTTCGACTGCTCTTCATCCCCAAGCTTCTAATTCACCTCCCAAATCTTCTTCTTTCAAGAGAAAAATCAAACGTAAAACCGTTTACAAGCCTTCACCAAGGCTCAAGCTCTCTTCCTCTTCCTCTCTCCATTCTCATGTTTCTCTCATTTCTTCTCGGAATCATCGCTCTAAACCATCATCCTCTGCAAATGCAATCTCTGATTCCGCCGTTGGAAGCTCCTTAGATCGTGTATCATCTCCTTCTGACCAAAACAATGGCTTTGACCGTGGTCCTGAACCGCATTCAATTGAGATTAAAGACGACCGCTCTGTGAGGAAGCTTGATGATGTATCTGAAGATCCTTCAATCTCAGCAAACTTGAGTCCTCTTCGGGTTGAGACTGCAAAGGAACCATCCTTTGAGGTGATGACAGAGCAGAAACTGAAGAAACCGAACGCTCGTTCGTCAGGGATAAAGATTCGGGCAAATTCTCCAAAGATCGCGAGAAAGAAGACAAAGGAAAGAAAGTCCCCGGTATCGAAGAAGGAGGGGATTGTAAAGAGTTTCGCAATAGTTCTCTCTTCGGTGGATCCTGAGAAAGATTTCAGAGAATCCATGGTTGAGATGATCATGGAGAACAAGATGAGGGAACAGAAAGACCTGGAAGATCTTCTCGCATGTTATCTTTCACTGAATTCAAGCGAGTATCATGATGTTATCATCAAGGCTTTCGAGAAAACATGGCTATATTTGACTCACCTCCTCTAAGGACTCTCTCTCTTTCTCTGTAACACAAGCGCAGCCTATGCACAACTTTATTAAATAATACATGTACTTTTTGCATTTTTGAACCAACAAACTTGTTTCCCACAATATTACATTAATAACTTTACAGTAATTAAAATACGGGAGAAGCTAGCTTTAATAAGTCTAGACTATAAAAAGTTAAAAAGTGGTTTTATAAACTTTTTCATAATGTGATGATTTAAGCATAAATTATGGAAATAAATAGCGGGAGTCATAATACAAGTTTTCTTTAAAGTTAAAAAGCACACATAAATATAAAACGAGCAATATTATATGGTCGATAAGACCCATAGCAGCAATAATGATAAAACGACCAACATCAAGCTGTGACCATCGTCATTGACTATCATCCTCATCATAATCCCCTTCTCACCACCAGGGCCATTCACCATCGTCATTGACTATCCTCCTCATCATAATCACCAGGGCCAATAACCGTCATTGACTATCCTNATTGACTATCCTCCTCATCATAATCCCCTTCTCACCATTACAGCCTTCTAATACAGAATCCCTGCAATAACAAGAGCAAAATTAACTACTAACTAATGGGAGTTACTTTGTTATCAAGATTCAATAATTAAGAACATCTTCACGCACCTGTATNTATTTGCCCTGGTGAGAAGCCATACTGCAAATTTTACAACCTTTAAAGTTGGGATAGAAAGTGTTTTCTTCTCTCTCTCTAGCCATCGCAACTTCAAGCTTCAACCCTCCCAAGACCTTACCATTGAGTGTTAAAGCCTTCTCTGCATCTTCTTTCAGATCAAGGAAAGCAAATCTGCAAAAGGAGAAGAAAACAAAAAAGCAAAAAAAGTCAAATCGTTTTGTGAGCTTTTTTTCACTTGAGTTAGTCACAGGAAGAAGTCACTAACCCTAAGGGAGAACTGGTTTTACACTCTATGGGAACAAAAACCCTTGTGACCTCTCCACATGAACTGAAATGTTTTTTCAGTTTGCTCTTGATATCATCCCTACTCAAGGAACAATCGAATCCCTTAACAAAGACAGTATCCCAGTTGTTTTCCTTTGGGATACCTTTAGGTCCAAAACAGCACTCATACATCGGTTCACCCTTTTTATTTGGGGTTTCTTTCGCCTATATAGACAAAACAAGATTTCTTTGGAGTCAGCTCAGTTGGAGGTTACAATTTTTAAGAAACGTTTGAAATCAAACAATAGATAAGCTACAAAGTTTACAGTATCACTTCACAACCTACAAAACCATTAGTTCTAGAAAACACACTTATAGAATTGAGTACCGAAGAAACCATTAATAGAATTGAGTAAAAGAGCCATATAAGGAAGAAAATTATACATCGGTGGTGGATGCAGAGCATTGCTTCTCATCTTTGTCCATGGAAAAGTATTTAGATGGAAAGTGTTAGAGAACAAGAGTCACGAACTAGAACTCAAACTCAATACCTCTTTATTATTGAATTAAAAGACAAGAACAAAGAAACCAAATCTCAAGAGAACAAGTCTCTCCCTCGGAATAATCCGATAATAAACCTTCTAAGCTCTCAATTGCTAGGATACCTCTCACATAAGAGACAACATATGTATTTATAAAGTAAACGTAAACAGAAAACTTCTAAGAAAATGAAATAATAAAAATGGAAAATCCTAGATAGTTCCTAATTATTAAAATAGAAAAGCTTAGATAGTTTTCCAAATCACGTTGTGATCTGTTCTTGATTATTCCTGTTCTTCTTTCTTGAATAAACAATCAATGGTTTAGGACTTGTTGAAACATTCGTAACAGAAAGAGAAGAGCAAACGAAAAAATAAAAGAAAAGAGAAGAGCGACCGCTAGGTTTCTTCGATAGATAGTGGACTGACGACGAAACACGAAAATCCTAGACTCCTATTTGTAATCCTTTTTATTCTGGTTTAAGCTGGGCTTTTGTGGGCTGGATTTTTCTCCCGCTTTGTGACGGTATAAGCCCATCTATTGACGGGAATCTCCCAATCGCAGCGCCGAAAAGCACATTAACAGGGGAAACCCTAGGGGAGGAGAAAATTAGTAACCCGTTGATCAATAACTTTCATTTCGATCAAAGTTGTAACCTTTTGTTTTGTTTACGCTGATGCAATGTCGCCGGAGAA
Source organism: Erysimum cheiri (assembly GCA_900406345.1). Classification (NCBI taxonomy): domain Eukaryota; kingdom Viridiplantae; phylum Streptophyta; class Magnoliopsida; order Brassicales; family Brassicaceae; genus Erysimum; species Erysimum cheiri. The sequence continues at coordinate 1,974 of OVAQ01000354.1, read as the reverse complement.
GACCATCAGTGAACGGTTTCGGATATACATTCTGTTAATGGGCCTGAAGTAAAAGATTATTAACGGTGCGGGTGTCAGAAAAGTAACAAACGAGTGTCATTAACAGTGCGGATGTCAGATGAGTGATCAGTGAACGGTTGCAGAAATATTCCCTAATCCTCTCTTTCTTGTCTCTCCATAATTTCATTTTTCATATCTCACTTTCAGAGTATGTGTCCGTCTGTGATAATGGCCATTGCACAGCTCTCAACCCCCCAAAACGACGTCTTCTTTTAAAACACTTTCACCTTCAAAATCTCTTGCTCCGTGTCTCACAAGTAAGTCATAAAAGTAGCCAAGCTCCTGTTGCGGTTCAAGAAAATGGATTGGTGCAGACGAAGAAAGAGTGTTATGGAGTCTTCTGTCTCACCTATGATCTTAAAGCTGTATCTTACTATTCCTCTAAAAAAACTCTTATCTTGAGACTTTAAGAATGGAGATAATCCTCCCCCTCACATGGGGATAATAGTATTTTGCATAAATGTTGTTATCAAAATCTGGAATCGTCTTTGATCTTGACTAATAAAATAACAAGGTTAATTAACTACAGAGCAATGTGTTCTGTTTTAAGAACACAGCTACCAAAAAAGCAAAAAGGAGGCACATTGTCAGAATTTGCAAGCAATAGAGCCCGACCAGCTTCCTTTTAATAACTCTTATTGGCTTAGAGACAATGAGACTGAGAGTTCGAGGGAGAATCTCTCCGGTTAAAATAAATGGGGAAGCTCAGCAATGCTTTATGCTTGGACTTAGAGGATACAAAAACCTAGTAACCGCAGATCAGAATGATGAGTAAAGACATGACAGTTTCCGTCCTTCCCGAGCACAAACAACTAGATCACCAAATCACAACTGCCCCAATTAGCCAATTAAGTTAAATCACAACTTCCATCTAGTAATAATGCCTTCTTATTTTCATCATCACTTATCAAATCAATATAAGCAATTCTGAAAAAGAAAAAAAAAAGGTAAATATTTTTGTTTGCATTTAACTTAAGTTGTCAAAAATTGGAGGAAGAAGTCACAAACCGCAAGGGAGAACAGATTTTACACTCTGTCGGAACAAAAACCCTTGAGATCTCTCCACATGAACCGAAGTGTTTTCTCAATGCGCTCTTGATATCATCCATAGAAAGAGAACAATCCAATCCCCTAACGAGAATGGTTCTGTAATTGTTTCCATATGCATCTTCATTTTCGAAAATGCAATCATATATATTGGTGGAAACAAGACAATAATATTTTCAGGTTTATAAAAATACAAAAGCTCTTAAAATACTACTGGGCTCATAAAAATTAAAATACAGAAGCTAAATTAATATTAGCTTTTTTTGCTTCAGAATTACTTGTGGCTCCAAATCATAGGACTCTTTCTTAGAAGGAAAAATAAATTAAAACATTCAAAAATAACACAAATCCATATAAGCAGGTGTTCTTCTAAATAGGACATATATATAAATATTAAACAAAACCCGTATATATAATCAAACTTATAATTCGAAAATCAAAATTGCATGAAAATATATGCTTTTTTTTATCTTCAATAATCACATGCATAAAATTTGACAAAAAAAAATCACATGCATAAAAAAACCATGAACAAAAAAAATTAAGTATAAAATCTTATTTTTATTCTCAGTCTCATTATATTAAATAAATTTAAGTAATATTAGAGTGACATTTTACCTCTTGGTCAGTCTCTTTATCTTCTTCCTCTCTTTGCATGTTTTCTTCAATTGCATTTCTCGGAAATTCAATCTAGTGAAATTTGGAAGAAACCGTATAGGAAACAAATAGAGACCGAATAGAGAAACACACGAGAGGGTGATTTAAGTTATTTACTTTTTGTATGACAATATTATGATTACCTTCCATCAAAAAGCATAAGTCAATATCTTTTTTTTTTTTTTGACGGCAAAATAAACTCTTCCATTA